>PVJD01014135.1:0-30499 GCA_004026545.1 Mormoops blainvillei | reverse complement strand
CAGGTTACCATTTCTTGGCCAAATTTGCACCACTATCAACTCCAGAAAGATGCGTTTAGTTAAATAATACAACTTAAAAATTTAATATACTTGAAAATGTTCACATTTTAGAGTCACAGTTTTCTTAATCACTCTCCACAGGAGAGGCTTCCAAGATAGCTTGTCTTCCAATGCTCGGTAAGCCTTTTAGGGGAGCAAACCGCTTTCTCTTAGAAGCTGCCTCCCAGGGCTGAGCTCTCTGGCCTTGGCTATTCCTCACCTCAGAAGCCAGGCACCACACATCCCTCCTCACTGGACAGTGCTCTTCCTAACCAATAAAAAAGTCTAAATACAACCTAGCAATTTTTAAATTAAATCACATAAAGGAAATGGACTTGGAAAGAATCCAGTCTAATGCAGAACTTCACTTCTAAGCCTGAGGACAGTGTCCCCCTGAGCACTCGTGCCCTTCCTGGCTCATGATCACCAGTGCCAGGCACCCTCCTCACCAACACCTGATTCTGACAGTGAGACCGTCCGGCCACAGCCCCACTGACTCTCAGCCTGGGCCCCGGGACTCCCACCTCAGGGCGGCCCTTGAGGCCGGCAACCCATCTTTCAGGGGTTCAATGACTCCCTGGACATGCCAGCAATTATGCCAGTTTCCAAAAAGCATCAGAAAATCAAGAGGCTCTGAAGTCCCTGAGCCCTGGCCCCTGTCCCCTCCGGCCAGCCTGCCCAGGTTCCCATGGCCACTCCAAGGACCAACCGCTGATGCCCCAAAAAACCCAGAGAAGAGCAGAAAATCAAGGCCCGAGAAGGCCATTCTTACCTGAGGAGACGGTGACCAGGGTCCCCTGGCCCCAGTAGCCCATAGCATAGTAATCACAGCGGTGCAGACTCCATCCTCACCCCACAAAAACCAGGGGGCATCGCCAAAGCCACCCAGAGACCGGCACTGTCTCCAGGCGCCACATGAAAGTCGACCATCCAAGTCACTGTGATCTGAGGGTCCTGGGCCCCTCTGCCAGCTGCTCCCTGACCTCGACCCATAGCAGCCAGAGCGCCGGCTACCCGGTCCCCTGGCCGTGAGCCGACAGCCCCTCCCTGGGACTCAGCAGTCCAAGCAACCCAGACAGCCGCCCAAGCCGCACAGCGGGTGCGACAGAGTCCACAGAGCTGAGGGCAGGCAGCCGCACTGCCCCGCCGGTGCCCACTCCGCAGCGTCTTTGGGGCAGGGTGGTTAATCTCCAGCCCCCACTTAGGGGCCCTCTCCCTGGCCCCCTTCCCTGGCCTCCAAAATGCCTCTGTGTCTCTGATGTCCAGACCTCAATACCCCAGTCTCTGCCAGGGTAGTTCCAGTGGGGATGGGGTAAGGACTCACCTGAGGAGACGGTGACCAGGGTCCCCTGGCCCCAGTATACAAGCCACATTGTGACTAGTATGCCAGGATCCTGGGCAAAAACTTGATGCCCACCTGAGGACTCTGGTCCACCTCAGAAAATGCCCAGTGAGGGCAGAGGGGACAACGGGAACCGGAGGCCAAGGGCGGCTTAGCCCCCAGAGAGGCCCCTAGCTTCAAAGCCCAGGGAGAGAGAGAGATCTGGACCGTCCTCTCTGCATCCTGAGAGCCGCGGTCTCCTCCCGGCCCCTTCCTGAGCCCTAGGCTGGCCCCAGTCCTTCTGGACCTGAGACCCAGACACCCTCATTTCCCCCCAAAAATGCATCAAAAACCCTCGGAGAGGGAGAGGAGAGAGGGGTTGTGAGGACTCACCTGAGGAGACGGTGACCAGGGTCCCCTGTCCCCAGTATTCAAAGTAATCACATTGCCATGAGCCCCTTTAGGCAGTGTACAAAAACCCACCCCCTGCCCAGCTGCCGCCACCACAGACAGCCCCGTCCCCTCAGGTCCCTGTGCCCCCGACCTGCAGCCCACTCTGCCTTCCAGAGCACAGGACCCCTGTCCTCACAGAGCAATGACTCTCTGGAAATTTCTTTCCCAGTCCCAGGACAGAGGAGGAGAGAAGAGCTCATCTTACCTGAGGAGACGGTGACCAGGGTCCCCTGGCCCCAGTAGTCAAAGTAAACATCACATTGCCATGGACCCCGTTAAGCAGTGTACAAAAACTCACCCCCCAACCCAGCCACTTGGCCACCACAGACAGTCCTGTCCCCTCAGGTCCCTGTGCCCCCGACCTGCAGCCCACTCTGCCTTCCAGAGCACAGGACCCCTGTCCTCACAGAGCAACGACTCTCTGGAAATTTCTTTCCCAGCCCCAGGACAGAGGAGGAGAGAAGAGCTCATCTTACCTGAGGAGACGGTGACCAGGGTCCCCTGGCCCCAGTAGTCAAAGTAATCATCACATTGCCATGGACCCCGTTAAGCAGTGTACAAAAACCCACCCCCCAACCCAGCCACCGGCCACCACAGACAGCCCTGTCCCCTCAGGTCCCTGTGCCCCCGACCTGCAGCCCACTCTGCCTTCCAGAGCACAGGACCCCTGTCCTCACAGAGCAACGACTCTCTGGAAATTTCTTTCCCAACCCCAGGACAGAGGAGGAGAGAGGAAGCCATCTTACCTGAGGAGACGGTGACCAGGGTCCCCTGGCCCCAGTTGTAGAAGTCATCACATCACTATGGGCCCCGTTAGGCAGTGTACAAAAACCCACCCCCGGCCCAGCCATCGGCCGCCACAGACAGCCCTGTCTCCTCAGGTCCCCGTGTCCCTGACATGCAGCCCACGCTGCCATCCAGAGCACAGGACCCCTGTCCTCAACGAAAGGCCTTCGGCAGAGCAGATACCCCAGTAGTCTCAGGAGCAGCCCCCCAGGGACTCCCAGGAGCCCCGCACAGAACAACGACTCTGGAAATTTCCTCCCCAACCCCAGGACAGAGGAGGAGAGAGGAAGCCATCTTACCTGAGGAGACGGTGACCAGGGTCCCCTGGCCCCAGGGATCAAAAGCATCACACAGGGACGCAGTCCCTGGTTCCCCCAGACATAAACCTGCCTACCACCGCACAGGCCCCCAGGCTGCAGAGAGGCAGGCAGGGGCCCCACTACCCGGGGAGATGGTGACCGGGGGGCTCCCTGGCCCCAGTGCAGGAAGTAAGCAGAGGTACAGTGAGTGGGCCCCGAGCTGAGGCCTCAGACACCCCTTGCTGCCAGGGTCCCCAGGGAGCCCTGGGAGCCGCACAGCCTGCTCCCCAGGTGGGAACACAGCCCACCCTGTGTCCTGGGCAGGCTCCCTCCCACCCTCAGCCCCCAGGCCTGGGTTTGGACATCCTTCCTGACATCTGGTTTGCTTTGGTCTCACAGGCCATGTTTCCCTGTTTATCCTGCTGCCCACGCCACCCCTCCCCCATCCTTTGCCTTGGAGGGCATCCCCATCGCGGGCTCCTACCCCAGCCTCTTGTGCATCTGGCACTGAGCCCTGGAGGATGGCCCCAGCTGCCCTGGGGACTTTGGTCAGGTTTTTGTAGAGTTGTAAGTCACTGTGGTCCCAGTTACCACTGTGGTTCCCGGCTCAGCCAAAACCTCCAGGTTGGAGTAGGGGCCAGGAAGGTGGAGGCTGACGCCCTGCTCAGGGCTGGTGGGTGGACCACAGAGCAGTAGAGACCCCAACACTCAGGACTGCTTTTCCCTTTTCTTTAGAAATAAGAGCAGATCCAACACCTTGTCTGAGGCCCTCTCGTGCCCCTGCCCTGCCCCCCACATTTGAGTTGTTCTTAGCTCGAGAAAGCCCACAAGCCAGGGTGCTGGGGGGCTGGTGGAACCCCCAGTCCATTGCTGACCTGTATTGCAGCCCCCTGAGCTTGTCAGTGTCTCAACCCGAGAGGCTGCTTTCTCTCTCTGGTCAAATCTTGTTAATTCTACCTGGTCATTGTACCCTTCAGTTGCGGGCTCTGGGGACTGACTGCTAGGCCCCGGGTCTCCACAAGGGTGGTTCCCTCCAGGTCCCCTGGGGCTGCTGGTCCTTGGGGAGGGCTCCCAGGGGGACAGGGCAACAGGGTCTAAGGTAGAGGGTCCCCCTCCCCCACACCTGTCGGGCTTCTCTCCCCCACATGGAGTGCCACAGATATGGGGTGGGAGGTCTGCATCCCCACCTGACAGGCCTGGAGCTGGGTGCCAGGGTTCAGAAGGGCACCAGGTGTGGGCTCTTGGGGAGGTAGATGTGCACAGGCTCCCTTGGGCCAGTTGTCAGCCTGGCAGGTGTGCTCGGGGGACAGGCCACTGCTGGGGGAGATAGGGGCACAAACGCAGCCACAGGGTCTCGAAGACTGGCAGGATATGAGGGTGCCCTGAGCACTGACTGGGGCAGGGTGAGTGCCGGCATGCTGAGAAGTCTATGTGTGTGAGTGTGAGCATGTGACTGTACCTGTGTGTGCGTGCATGCACATGCACACATGTGCATAAATATGTGAGGGTACATGTGTGTAACTCCAGGCAGAGGAACAGCCGAGTGGAGATCCAGAGGCTGGGCCATGAGCCTGAAGGACTCAGGGGGTTTGAGGTAGCTGCATTTGAAGGCACGCTGATGGCCTGTGAAGAGGTTGAGCATGTAGGAGGCTTGCTCTAGAAAGTTCTGCCTGTGCAGTGTGGAAGGATTGGAGTGTGAAGGGCAGGAGGCCTGGGTGCTGACCAAGGGTGAGGGAGCCAGTGAGATTGTGAGCAGGGCCATGGGGGCCCCTGCAGGGGCAGGGGGAGCAGGATCTCTGGGCAGGACTCCCAGGTTGCGGTCCCTGGGTCTTGGAGAGTTGGGGAGATGTCCCTGGGGTCGGTGCCGTAAATGCAGCAAGGGTCACAGCCAGGGGTAGGAGAGAACAAGTTGAGGTGTGGGTTGCGGCCTCAAGGCCAGTCCCCACCTTTGCCCTGGGTGGTGATGGGGGAGGGTCCGGGCTGCCTTCTCCTCATGGGCTGGGGTCCTGCTCTCTGGGGCAGTGCTGGCGTCCCAGCCTGCCCTCCCAGGCTTATGTCGGGGGGTGGAGGTTGCTCACAGCTCACAGCAGGGCTTCCTCAAACTCCCTGCCCCTCTCCAGAGGCTCTTCTTCCTGTGGCTCTGCCCAGGGGCCTCCTGTCTCCCTTTCGGGGAACTGGGGGGTGGGGCTGCCCCAGCCCCTGCAGGAAGCACCTGCTCTGGCTCTCCAGGCCTCTGGCTCCTGACTGGGGGAGGGGAGGTGCCCACTATGTCCTGCCGGCCCCTTCCTCCAGCTCGTGCCCAGTCCCAGCTCCAGCCCCAGTCCTGCGTCTTCATGCAGGCCCAGGACAGCGGGCTGCAGGCATCATCTGGCTTGCAGAGGACCCAGTTGGGCTCCCGCAGACCGTGTGTTCTATGAGGTCCCTGCACGTGACAGGAGCTGGTCTTGGCAGAGCTCTTGGGGCGTTTCTGAGGACGCTCCTTCCTGCCCTCCCTGCCGGGCAGTGCTGTGCATAGCTGGGGTCAGGGCAGCTGTGGTGGGTCCAGGACCTACAGACCACGTGACTGGCTGTGCCCATACCCGACCTGGGCTCTTTCTGTAGTGCCCCGCAGCCCCATCTGGGTGGCCTCCCCTGCCCCCACCTGTCATGAGTGCATGGCAGGGGAAGGACAGGGTGCTACAGTGTGTGCCCAGCGGGTGCCAGCCAGGGCAGCTGGATGCGTGCAGTGGGGTAGCCTGGGCTGAGCCCACCAGCTATGCTGAACCGGTCTTCTGGCCTCTGCTCAGACCCATTGCTTCATGGGGGCCTTACCTCTCTGGAGCAGGCGATTGGGAAAATGTCTCCTGGCTTGGCTGTTCTGAGCAGGACTTGAGCCAAGCTGAGGGCCGAACCCCTGAGAACAGGAAGAGAAGGTGCCTAGGACCCTTGTTAGTGAAAGCACGTTCATGCAGCAGCTTCTGAAATGGTCGGCGAGCGGGCAGTGGCCCCCTGGCTGTCCTGGTGCCTTGATGTCCAAGCCAGAGCCGCAGGCCATCGGGTGAGCAGTGATGGGAGGTGAGGGGGTAACGCTCACTCTGCTCCTTGGACTTCGGATCCTGAAGCCCAGCAGATGAAGTCATCAGAGATGATGGTTGTCTGCCTGGGAGACCAGGAGGAGGTTCTCGTGGGAGGACAGGGAGGTCCCAGCAGCTGGCATGGCCTTCCAGGCCTGCAGTGCCACTGTGGTGGGTGAGCTCCTCACAGCCCAGGGTCCAGCTAGTAGCAGAACAGGTGGCCAGAGTGCAGACCGGTTTTGACGGGCAAACACCCCTCATGCCTTCTGATGGCCTCCACCACCGGGGCTGTGGGCGGCAGGGGGAGGGTGGCCTCTGGGCCCTTTGTTCTGGAAGGGCAAACACACAAGAAGAACAAGTCTGTCACTTCCTTCCTCAGGTCGGAAGCACCTTAAGAGCACACGGCTGCTGTGCTGGATAAATCTACAGGTGTGGGAACTTATCCAAAGGAAAGAAAGGGATGAGAAACAGAATTTCCCTCCTCTAAGACCCAAAGACATGAGCCAAAAAGAGTAAAAACCAGAAAACAAGTTAACAGACAAATAAGAGAGTTGTAGGCGAGAGCCACAGGTCACGTGATAACTTGCCAAAGGCCATGGATGGTCAAAGAAAGAAACTGGTGACTCCTGGTGCACAGCCCTCCAACCTACAGCCTAGGAGAGGCCGTGGGGGTTCCAAGTCCTGAGAAGGCTTACCTGCTCCCCATGTCCCTGATGGGAAAGGCACTGAGCAGAAGGTCACCGTCTATTGGGCAGGAACAACCTCAGGGGTCAGCGACAGGGGCTGGGGCCATGATGGGGTAGCCAAGGAGACGTGTGTCTTCTCATGGAAGCAGGGGGCCAATGGGAACTTGCTCAGCCACTGAGGATACGTGTGGCAGGCTGGCGTCTCGAGGGGCCTTGGTCGTTCCTTTGTGCTCAGACGGTGGCTGCTGTGGGGGAGCAAACGCCCCCTTATTGCCCACTTGCTTTTGCACAAGAAGGGAAGCCCAGCTGCATCTCTTGCGCAGAGCGATGCCTCCACAGGGTTGGTGTCAGTGGCAGAAGCAGGAGCTCCCAGGTTCAGATCCTCAAGGTGGGGCACAGCTGTCCCTTCAGTGAAATAACCTGACATTCAGCAAAGTCTGAGGTCATGGCACTGCCTTCGCAGTGCTATAAGGTCAGTGCTCAACCAACAGTACCCGGGTCGGGGGGGCCGGTGCACGGCCTGGTGGGGCCGAGGGAGGCGGGTCTCGCTGTCTCCACACCAGGACAGGAGGAGGCCCACTCTCAGCCTGTCACGCATTTGCACGCATTCAGCAGCAAGGGAAGCCCTCTGCGTCTCAGCCTTCCTCCCGAGGGTTGTCTCGACTCGCGGGTGTGAGGGTCCTGGCTGCCTGGACACCTTCCCACAGGCTCCTGCCACTGGGGACTTCAGCCTGGCGGTGCAGGAGGGTGCAGAGCCAGGAGGCTCTGAAGGGCCGCTCCTCAAGGCTGGACATCCACACTGTTGATGAAGGCGGGTGTTCTGTGCATGAAATCTGGGGATGGACAGAACAGGAAACGGGTGCCCTTGGCTCCTGGAACATGAACCCCACTCTGCAGACGATGATGGTTAGGTCACCATGGTTGCCCGCCCTCCTTGATTAGCCCAGGGGCAGTGAGGGCACAGAGCTGTGTCTGCTCAGAGCGCGGCAGCTCCAGGTCCCTGCAGTGGGGCTTCAATGTCTGCACTCTGTTTATCTGTCTCTCCTCCCAATCCCTGTTCTACACCCCTCGTTGCTTCTGTCCCGAGGTCCCTGTCTGTTCTCAGCTCTCTCCATTTCATTGGGCTCTGTCCACTTGCCTTCCCAAAGGTCTGCATTTTCAAAAGGATTCTTCTGTTACTTTGCCCAGGCCCCGCCCCATCCCCCGTTAGTGCTCGCTCCCTTCCCAGACTTGTGTTTGGGTGTTACTCGTGAAGGTTTTTTTTTGACCGGATCTTTCTCCTTATCCTTTGGCAATACTTTCTGGTGAGCAGTCTTCGTCTGTTGGTACATTTTGCTTTTTTAAAAAAAAAACTATTTTTAAGTAAATACTGTTCCAGCTCAAGTGTGTAAGGCATTGCTTCATGAATCAAACTCCTCTGGTCCTGTGGTTTTAGGTGTTTCCTTGGGAGGGAGGAGCAGTGGCCTTGGAGCTGCGCAACTCCCAGGTTCTCTTGTTCTCTGTGGCCATGAGACACAGTGCTTCCAGAACTGTGGCATCTGGGCTGTCCTCCTGGCCCAGTGCCCTCTGCTTCTCGGCACCTCAGGAGCCCCAGGGCTTCATGGTGACCTTCCTCTCTCCAGAGCTCAAGCTGGTCCTTAGGAACAGAGTGGGAGCTCGAAGGGCAGGTTCTTATCTTCGTGAAGTGTTTGTCTGTTGCCACTGGGGCTTCCCACCACTGTTTCTTTTTTATCTCTCACTTCCTCCCATGTGACCTCTGCCCGATGTGAGTGGATTGTGGCACCTTGACTTACATTTTGGATTCTGTGGGTTGTACCTGTTTTCTTAGTTTCATTAAAAATTGAAGGTGCCATTAAAAAAAATTGTGTTGCATCCTCGTTGGTGGCTCAGTTGGTTGGAGTATTTTTGTCTCACACACCAAGAAGGTTCCAGGTTTGATCCCCGATCAGAGCACATGCCTAGGTTGTGGGTTTGGTCCCTGCTCAGGGCATGGAATGGAGGCAAACGATGACTGTTTTTCTCTTAGGCTGACGTTTCTCTCTCTTCCTCTCTCTCTCTCTCTCTCAAATCGATAAACACATACTCAGGTGAGGATTAAAAAAATTCTGCGTGTTGTTTTTGCACAAATTCTGGGACGATGATGGGGAAACTGCTGTGTGGGGAGGCTTGCTGCCACCAAGGCTTCCATCTCTAAGGGAATCAGACATGGGTGAATGCTAGAAGTTTCCACCACACCCAGGTGTATCTGTAACTCAACCCACTTTCTCACCTTCTCTTGCTGCTTCGCACCCCGGATGTGATGTGTGTGGGCTGCTCGTCCCAGGGGCAGGCTGCCTCCAATGACAGCTTGGTATGGGGATCCCAAGGCCAGGGCAGTGGGGGTGGGGGTGGTCCATCCAGCTCTGGTACTCGTAGCCCCACTCCCTCCAGGTGTGGCCCCAGGGACAGTCCGGCAACAGGCCCTCAGAGGCCTGTCTTGTTTTGTTTCTGGGGACACCCCCTTGTTCCTTCAGGCTCAGATGGAATGGTCCTGAGGACGGCAGTGCCGGTCCCCTGGGCTGCGTACCACAGTTGACAGTCCTGGATCAAACATTTGCTCCTGTCTCCATCCTTTCCTGCCAGCGTTGGGTTTAATCATTATTGTTTTAGCATTTCTTTTGCCTTCCTCTGTCATTATTTCAGCTATGCTTGTCTGCTTTACCTCGAGATCACAAAAGTACTCCTCCTCGACCCAACAGCGTCAGCCGATGACGGTCACTGGTACCAACTCAGCGCCAACAGGAACCCCCAATTTGAGGTGCGTGGAGGAAGGAAGTTTTACTCGGTGCAAAACAACTCAACCGGGACACAGCACGGCTGGGAGGCAGCCCTGGGGCCAGGCCCCTCTCCAGCGGGACAGCTCTGCTCCATTCCTGGTTGGTCTCCCCTGGTCCGCGGTCGGCTTCGCTCTGCTCTGGCTGGACACCTTCAGTGTTTCAGCTCAGCCAAGAAAACACAGTCTCCCCAGAGCCAGAGGGGACCTGTCTTATATGGACAGAAGTCCCCACCCCTGGTCCCTGATGGGTCCATTCTCATGCAGATGAGGACTCCAAACCCTCACAGTTTGATTGGTCCAAAGGCACTCTCTTGATTGGTCAGAATGGAGCTGCTTTGATTGGTCAGTGAAGATGTTGATGGGTATAGAACTTCACAGTTCCGATTGGATGGGGAAAAAAGGTCCCTGTGTAGAATAGCTGTTAGGCTCTGTTTAAAAAAAACCTCGAGCCCGGTTATCCACCAAGAGCCCTTCTTAGAGGTATCTTTTTTCTCAGGGTTGACAAAGGTCCCCTGGAGAACCAGCTGCAGGCCTCACGTGCACCACGGGCTGCCCACCGGCAGCGAGCTCACACCTGTCTGCACCGCCCATGCCCCACAGTGTGGGCTCTAAGTTTTACTCTAAGTGGTGTCTTTTGTGTTGGAGTCTTTCCATTTCTATCTTGGTTGGATAAAGTTGATCTTTATTGAAATAAATAATTTTATTTTCAATAGTCCACATTACACATATTCAATATGTGTATATATAAATATGTACACATATTGAGTAGTATATTATAGGCTACCAAAGATAAAATTATATTTTGTTGTAATTATATGTTAATATATGTAACTGTACATAAATACTCTCAGTGGGGAAGGACACAAGGGGCTGAGCCCCCGAGCATGTGCACGTGAACAATACATTGGAACACTCACAGCGCTGGACCTGAAGTTCTTGGATCGTGTGTTGTCTCCGACAGGGTTTTGTAGGTGTTGTTAAACTTTTTTTTTGTTTGTTTAGAAACCGGGACACATTTGTTCATGTCTTATAAGTGTGCTGAATTCCTTGCTTATGTGCCCATGTGCTTGTTTAGAAGTCCAGCGATGCTAATAAAATACTCTTGTTATTCACTACTTTGGGTCGTTTAGTCTGAGAATTTAAAGAAATTTCTGGATTGTGGTTTTGAGCCATGTCTGGGAATGCGGGTTCTGGATTCTAAGCTACCCTTCCCTGAGACAGGCCAGAGATGGGCATGGAAGGGCCTATCTGTATTTTTGGTTGGCTGTCCTTCATAGGTGGGCAAAGGGGCTGCCCACCTCCAGACGCTGCATGTGCATCACAGGATGGGCAAACAGTAAACGGCAAGCTACACTCGGGGCGTCCCACCTGCTGACCCCAGTTACATCTCTCTGGGCAGACGCTGCCGCCATGCGTCCACCCTTAGCTGCGTGTGAAGGATGAGGGGACGGTGGGTGCTGGGTGGCACTCAATGGTCTGCCCCAGGGACGGTGGGGTAGGAGCTGTGACAGCAGGCTTGGGGGGCCACAGCCCACTTCAGCTCGTGGCCGCCAGTTCAAAATGGCACCGGGCTTGGGTATGCAGAGTTGGGTTGACCTGTCCATCCTGGAGGGGAAAGGCAGGCTGTGGGGAGGGGACGGGAAGTGGAGGGGGAGCAGGAAGAGAAGCGAGGGCATGGGGGAGGGCTGGGGGAGGGCCCGGTGCGGTGGAGGGGAGCAGGCTGGGAGGAGAGGAGGGAGGCGGCCCTGGCAGCTGGGAGAGGAGGGCCTGGGTGTAGCTGTGGGCCTGGGAGGGGTGGCTGGAGGGAGCAAAGGGAGGGGCCTGTGGGAGAGGGCTGAAGGCCCGAGGACGTCCATGCAGCGGACAGGCATCAGGGAGAAGGCTGGCCTCCCACGGATGAGGGGTGGGCCCGGGAAGAGGGCAGGAGCTCACTGTGTGGTGTGTAGAGTGTGAGTGTGAGTGTGAGGTGGAGTGTGAGTGTGAGAGCCACTCTGAGGCGGAGGCCGCATGGGTGGCTGAGCTCCTGCACAGGAGGGAAGAGGCAGGAGGAAGTCTGCCCTGATCCCTCGGGGCGGGTGTGGGGGTTGCTGCAAGGGCTGCGTGGGCCAGAGGGCGATGTGGCCTGGCGGGTGGCGGGGGGTGGTGGGCAGTGCTGCCCTTGCAGCCTCCTCCCTCTCTCGCTGCTGCCCCAGCAGAGCAGTTTGTTCTGGCGGGGAGGGCGTCCCTGCCCAGGGCATCCCGGGCTGGGCTGGGGCTGCGCGAGGGGCTCTCTGGGGTCCCACACATCCCTCCTCCTGCCCCCAGGACCAGTGGCATCAGCATTGCCTGGACCGTCCCCAGAACTGCTCTGTCTGAATCTCAAGAACATTGCCCTGTGACATTGTGCACATTGGAGGATGACCATGCTAACTTTAGGGACCCAAAGGAGGGGCTTTTGTCCCATGACCTTGCTTGTGTCTGCAGAGGCCCTGCTCTGCTGGGGGCTCCTCCTGGCTGAGCACAGGGTCCTGGGGCCCAGGATGGGGGCCTGGCCCTCTGGGGGTGCTCGTCTGTACCGGTGCCGTGCCCCTCAGGGTCCCTGTGCATGCTCTTTGCCCCCTGCATCTGGGATCTTGACTCCGGCTGGTTGTGCGTCCCAGTGCAGGTCTCCAGGGACCCAGGGCATCAAGAAGCCCTGGAGATTCCTTTCCGTCTGCTGCTAAAAGTGCTGCCTCCTCCAGGAAGTCACCCGGACCAGCCCCAGGCTGGATTGGCCCAGGCAACCCACCCTCCATGCCTTGTGTTGCAGCCCCCCTCACATGGTCACCCGAGGGCCCAGCACAGGCCCCTGATGTGCCAGTGAGTGAGTGGATGAAGCCTTGTGGCACTGGGAGTGGATAAAGAAACATATTGCTAAGCAGAAGAAGCAAACTGCAGAGATGTCCAAGCAGGGCGGCTTCGGATTTATGTTGAAAGGGTTTGAAAACCTCCCAGGCTGTGTGTGGGGTGGGGAAGTGGGGAGAGGGGACGGGTGGGCAGGAAGGGCCCCGCAGGGTGAGCGGTTTGGAGACTGGTGCTGGTCTGGAGCTTATCTGCTTCTGGCATGCTAGGCGCCCAGGCCCCCTCAGTGTCCTGGGTGCCGCTGGAGAGCAGGCTGCCTGGGGGGCTCCTCCGCCCTGCAGGGTACCTGCTGTGCAGCTGACCAGTGGTGGCCCACTGGGGCCTGGGCACAGGTGCCTTTGGCCAGAAACAGAGCGCGGTGAGTGGGACCCTCCGCTCCCTCCCTGCCTGGGGCACCAGATGCCCTAAGGACAGGCCATTCCTAGGAGACGCCCCTGTGAAAGCAGGGAGTGGGGGGGCACAGGCTTCTTGGGCCCAGCTCTGGGTTGGGGCACCTGCGGCCTGGTGTAGCTGAGTTCCCAGAACTGCGACAGTGGCTCTGTGAGGACTCCCCACCAAGATGGATGAGGGGAGGGCAGTGGGCTCTGCTGACCACCGGCTGTGACCTTGTGTACTGGCCACTTCAGTGGGCTTTTTGGAAAAGCTGAGACCTGGGGAGTAGGCTGAGAGCTCCCACCCAGCCGGTCCTGGTGAAAGACAAGTGGGGTCTATGGTGCCAGGGTCATGTGGGCCGGCGGGGCTCTGGACGCATACGTGAGGGGTCATGCCTGCTGGCTCCTGACCCTGGGGCACTGGGGGCAGGACCAGACACTCATCTCAAAGGTCAGCTCTAACCAGGGTCTCCCAAACCCTGCCAGGGGTGAGGAGAGGATGCAGCCCTCCCCTGACGCTCCCAGCCCCCACCCTCACCATGGAGTGGGGCATGGGGGTGTCCCAGACGCACGGCTGGGGTTGCCTATGGAGCCTGTGACAGTGCCTGGATGGGAGCCGGGCTCCGCTCGGCCCTCTGGCACCAGGGCTGGGTTCCCAGAGGACATGGGGACAGGCTCAGCCACAGCCTCCTTCAGGGTGGTAGTCTCCACTAGCCCCCTGTGACTCAGGCTGCTCAGAACCTTCCAGTCGGCTGCCTGGGGGCCTCTGCGGCGAGGGGTGGACTTCCAGGCAAGGCCTCCTGTTGCCTGGGCTGAGGCAGCCCGTCTGGGCTCTGGGAGCCATGGGAAGGCCTTAGGAGTGGCCTCTGGCCCTGTGAGTTGCAGCCTGGGCTCCACCCACACATCTGTCCGAGGCCCTCACAGATCCAGTCAGGGTGGGGCCCCGCTGGGCTGCCATGGCCCAGGACCGCTACTTAGGCTGTGGCTGTCCATGGGAAGCAAGGTGAGGGTGCGGGGCATATGCCTGTCTGTGGGGGGCCAGTGCTGCACCTCAGATTACGAGTTAAGGCTCAGCGGCTGGGCCACTTTCCAACAAGGGTTTCTGGTTAGGTAAGCGTCACTGTGGTACCAGCTACTACCGTACCACAGTGACACAGGCAAGACCAGAAACCTCCTGGCCTGTTGGGGGCTCAGCACCTCGCTCTGTGGTCTTCAGCCTTTAAGGAGGGGTGGATGTGTCTTGATGGATGTGTCTCCTGAGGTCTGGTGGTCTGGAGTCCCAGTGAGTACGGTTGGAAGGACCCCCATGGTTTGTAAGCTCTGAGGCAGAGATGCTCAGCGGCTGGGCCACTTTCCAACAAGGGTTTCTGGTTAGGTAAGTGTCACTGTGGTACCAGCTGCTACTGTACCACAGTGACACAGTCAGGACCAGAAACCTCCTGACCTGCTGGGGGCTCAGCACCTCGCTCTGTGGTCTTCAGCCTTTAAGGAGGGGTGGATGTGTCTTGATGGATGTGTCTCCTGAGGTCTGGTGGTCTGGAGTCCCAGTGAGTGTGGCTGGAAGGACCCCCATGGTTTGTAAGCTCTGAGGTAGAGATGCTCAGCGGCTGGGCCACTTTCCAACAAGGGTTTCTGGCTAGGTAAGTGTCACTGTGGTACCAGTTGTTACCGTACCACAGTGACACAGTCAGGACCAGAAACCTCCTGGCCTGCTGGGGGCTCAGCACCTCGCTCTGTGGTCTTCAGCCTTTAAGGAGGGGTGGATGTGTCTTGATGGATGTGTCTCCTGAGGTCTGGTGGTCTGGAGTCCCAGTGAGTGTGGCTGGAAGGACCCCCATGGTTTGTAAGCTCTGAGGCAGAGATGCCCTGGATGGGAGCTGCAGCCTGAGACCAGGGCTGGTGTCCTGGCATCATGGCAGGCACTGCCAGAGGGAAATCCCTAGGGGCAGAGGAGCAGAAGCCCGTGGAGGAGCTTTTGGGTCTGGCCTGAGCCACTGTGGGAGTATCCCCACTGTGAGAGGGTCCCATGCAGAATCTCCCCTTCCCTGGGGCAGGGCGGGGATAGGAGGTCTTCACTGAACTCTCTCCACCCCTGCAGCTGCTCTAGCCCCTGCACCCAGCAACACTGTCTACACTGGCCCTGCCATGCTGGGTGCTGGGTGCTGGGTGCTTGGGGCTGGGCCGGGGGTGCTGGGACCTGGGAGACAGGACAGCACCCTGAGGTTAGTGGAGAAGTGGATGGAGTCATGGAGTTCTTGTGGGGTCAGCTCAGCTCCAGATCCTCTTCATACCCCCTTTTCCAGGGAAAGAGGAAGGGTGAGTAGGTTGGGGGCAGGAGGCGAGGACTGGGATCCTGGAGAGGACACTTGGGTCGGGCTCCCTGTCCATGGGGACAGGACTGAAGCCGGGTGCCGGGAGGGCCACCCATGTGGGTGGAGCTCTGTCTTGTCCTCTGGCCTCTGGACGGGGTGTGGGCTGTGAGGAGAGGCCTCTCGGGGTGGAGTCTCAGCACTCGGGTATGGGGAGACTGGTCAGCTCTTGGGGGGTAGGGGTGGACACCTCTGGGTACTGGAGGCCCAGTCAGTGCTGCCTGGGATGTTTGCACTGGAAACCTGCGAGGTAGTGGGTGGCTCTGCCTGAAGGGTTCCTGTGTCTGCTTGGGAGCTGACTGTGAGGTCACTAGCCTCTTGGAAGGACAGCAGAAGGGGACAGGACTAGCCCTGAGCAGGGGCAGGGTGGCCAGGCAGATGCAGTGGGTTCTGAGCATGGGCCAAGTCACTGTGGGAGGTAGCCCAGTAACCCACAGTGACAGAGGTTGGGACAATATGGCCTGTCCCAGGGCTCAGGGTGGAAGGACACAGTTCACAGCTGCTCACTGGATGAGTTCGGGTTCACAACCCCTCCAGCTGTCCTCAAAAAATAACAAGCCAAGGTAGGTGTTGACTCAGGAAGCTGAGTTGCAGACAGGGCTGGGAGATGGGGCTCAATGGAGGGGCCCCTGGGTTCCCTGGGGTCCTGAGATTCACCTGCAGAGCCATCTTTAGGAGTGGTCCCTGCGGCTTGGTGCAGGCGGGGTGTGGGCAGGCACAGGGCTCAGGGTGGCCTGCCCGGGTTCCCAGACTCCTTTTCCACTGGCTGGATGGGCCTGCTCCGTGCCTCAGTGTCTCCTCTGTGAGGGTGGGGCTGGTGGGAGGATGAGGGGTGAATTTGCAGGAGGCCAGAGCCCAGCACTGTCCCTGGGCTCCCTCGTGGTCATGAGTTGGTCATGTGCTGAGCCCGGCCCTAGCTCTAAGGCTTCCAGGTGCTGGGCCCTCGGCCCTCCCCTGTGTGAGCCGGTCTGGGCCTCCTGGTCTCCTCTGCCCCAGGCCAGCAGTGCTCCTCTGACACCTTGGAGGCTGCCCGTCCCCTGCAGCCTGTGGTCTTTATGTTGGCATTTATTTTTTGTTTTATTTAATTTTTAATTTTTTTTCTAAATTATATCTTATTGATTATACTATTACAATTGTCCTGATTTTTCCCATTTAGCCTCCCTCCAACCAGCAACCCCTGACTCCCTCTGGCAATGCCCCCACCATTGTTCCTGTGCACAGGTCCTACATATATTTCCTTGGCTGCTTCATTTCCTGCACTGTGCTTTACATCCGCATGGCTCCTCTGTAACTACCTACTTGTACTTCTTAGTCCCCTCACCTCTTCACCCATTCCCCCACATCCCTCTCCCATCTGGCAACCATCAAAACACTCTCTATATCCATGATTCTGTCTCTGTTCTTGTTTGCTTGGTTTGTTTTTCAGATTCAGTTGTTGACAGATTTGTATTTTTGCCATTTTACAGTTCATAGTTTTGATCTTCTTTTTCTTAAATAAGTCCCTTAACATTTCATATAATAATGGTTTGGTGATGATGAATTTCTTTAGTTTTTTTTTTCTTGTCTGGGATGCTCTTTATTTGCCCTTTGATTCTAAATTATAGCTTTGCTGGGTAGAGTAAGCTTGGTTGTAGGTCTCTGGTTTTCATGACTTTGAATCTGGTCAGCAAACTTTCTTTTGAGAAATCAGCTGACAGTCTTATGGGAGCTCCCTATAGGTAACTAACTGCTTTTCTCTTGCTGCTTTTAAGATTCTCTCTTTAACTTTAACCTTTTGCATTTTAATTATGATGTGTCTTGGAGTGGGCCTCTTTGTATCTATCATAATTGGGATTCTTGGTGGTTCCTGGACTTGCATGTATATTCCCTTCACCAAATTGGGGAATGTTATTTCCTAATTTCCTATTGTTATTTTTTCAAATAGATTTCTCATTTCTTGGTCTTTCTCTTCTCCTTCTGGCACTCCTCTGATGCAAATGTTGGACCGCTTGAAGTCATCCCAGAGGTTGCTTATACTATCCTCATTTTTTTGTATTATTTTTTCTTCTTGTTCTGTTTTTTGCTTCCTTATGTCCTGTATCATTGATTTGAATTTCCACTTTGTCCACTCTAAAGTTGTTTCCCTGTAAATTGTTTTTTTATTTCAGTTAGTGAATCCTTGGTCTCTGACTGGATTTTTTTTTTTTTTTATAATGCTGCTGAGGTCCTTACTAAGTTCCTTGAGCATCCTTATAAGCAGCATTTTGATCTCTGCATCTAGTAGATTGCTTGCATCCATTTCACTTAGTTCTTTTTCTGGAGCTTTGATCTGTCCTTTCATTTAAGCCATATTTCTCTGTCTCTTCATTTTATCAGCCTCCCTATGTTTGTTTCTATGTATTTGGTAGAGCTACTTTGACTCCATGTCTTGGTAGTGTGGTCTAATATAGTAGTTGTCCTGTAGGATCCAGTGGTACAGCCTCCCCTATCACCCAAGCTGGGTACTTGAGGCACAGCCTTCGTGTGGGTTGAGTACATCGTCCTCTTGTAGTTGAGACTTGGTTGCTATTGGCAGATCAATGGGAGGGATTTACTCAGTCCAGTAAGTTGTAAGAATTGCCTGTGACTACTTATCACCAACCTCCGCCCTCTGTGGAGGATCAGCTGTGTGGGGGCAGGGTGGTGGTACTCTGATGCGACCTGTAGTTGTCCACTGGGTGCATAGGCCCTGGGTTTCAGGCCCCACCTTGTTCTGCCTGGCACCAGCTTGCCTGAGCTGTAAAGCAATTTGAGATGGCTGCTACTTATGCTGGGCTTGGAGATTCCCAGGCTCAGCCAAGTTGTGAGTCTAGGCTGCCTGCCGCTAGTGCTGGGCCTGGGGCCACTTAGCCAGAGGAATGTGGATGGGGGTGGGGGAGGGGGTTGGGGAGCTCACTGAGGCCAGCTGTTGCTTGTTTGAGAGGATTTGGGAAGTTGTGAAACAGGAGCCAAGACCAGCCACCCACATGGAAAAGCAGTTTGAGTGGGTCCATAATTTGGGTGAGGCAGAGTCTTTGAGGATCTCTAAGGTGGGTCAAACAGTTTAAGCCAGGTGGATGGAGTCTCAGATATGGCACCAGCTCCGTGTGGGGAGAGTTTAGCAAAGGGGCAATGGCCTCTGCTCGTCTTGATGCAGAAACTTCAGTTCCTCCCTGTACACCACTGGTGCCTTTCAAGCTGCTACACTGGTGCTGGAACTCAGAGGGAGCGAGTCTGTGTAGGTGAGTCAGTGTGTGGGTTCTTTAAGAGGAACTGCTTGGGGCTCCAGCAGTTTCTTCCACCGATGCAATTTCTGCTGGCTTTTGCAGCCAGTGGGGACATATCTTCCTGACACTGGAACCCTGGGCTGGGGGTCTTGGTGTGGGGCTGGGACTCTTCACTCCAGAGATATACCTCCCAAAATTTTATGAACCACACTTGGGTGAGGGACCAGCTGCTCCCTGTCTGCACCCCTCCTACCAGTCTTGATGGATGTAGTTTCTTTAATTCCGTAGTTGGGCCCCCTCTGGAGCACAGACTTCAGGTCTGAGGGGCCATCCCTCCAGGGCCAGAGGGCAGAGGACAGTGGCCTCAGGGCTCCAATTCAAAGGGGTGAGCTACCAGGTCTGGGTTCAGAGAAGTCCCGAGGGAACTGGCAGCACTGGGACAGTGCTGAGTTGGCCTTGATCGCTGCTGTAGGTGGGGTCACTGTGGTCACCATAGCCACTTAGACCACCGTCTGACACCCTGTGACAATAACTGGGACCTGGAGCCTGGAGGGTGCCTAGTAGCTGGGGTGGGTCTGAAGTCTCCCAGCGCGTGCTGGGAGGCGAGAGGGGGTGCTCTGGATGCCTGGGGCAGCTCACGGTGGATGCCCCATGTGTAGAGCCCGGGGAAGCTGGGCAGGCTGGACATGGAGATTGCGGGTGCTACCCTGGGGGTTCAAGCCGCTGCACCAGTGGGGACAGAGCACTGGGGGACAGGCCTGGCTGGTAAGACTGCCTGTGGGGGCCTGAGGTGAGCTCAGGCTCGGGTGGGCATCTAGTCTGCCTCTGATGTCGGGGTCCAGGGTCGGTGGGTCATTGCATGGGGTGCAAATCCTCTGCTGCTTACACAAGGGGCTGGCTACCCTGAGGGCCCGCCTGGGCCATGCCTGATGGGGAGTAGCAGTGGGTGGCAGGTTGCAGTCTGGATCAGGGGCCAGGGGCAGGGCAGTGGCTGGGGAGGGGGAGGCATAGGGCTGGGTGGGAAGGTCTTGGCTCTCCAAGGCCACAGCCCTTAGCTGCTGAGGCCTTTAAGGAGGGTGCTGGGGCCTAGTCCAGGCTGACTTTCTGGGAAGGTTTGGCTTCAGCTTCGCACTATGTGTGCATGTCACTCGGTGGGCAGTCTCCACTGCCTGAAGGTGCCCTCCCAGGAAGGTCCGCCCAGTGGAGCAGACCCTGGGATGGAAGCCTGGTTGTTGACAGGGTCCGAGTGTGCAGAGGGTGTGCAGCCAAAGTGGGGAGCAGCCCCAGGGCTGAGGAAAGGGTGAGGCCCTGGGCATTGTCCTCCCCTAGTAACTGTGTAGCCCAGCCCGACTGGGCGGAGTGGGCACCTGTGCTGCTGGATTGGGGTGGGCCAGCTCCTCCAAGGGGCTTTCCCTGGAGGCCATCTCTCTGGTCGGGTTTCTATGTAGCGCGTAAGACACACAGTGACCAAGAACCTGCAAAGCTCTGCCCCCACAGGAGAGGCTCCTGCCACCTCCTCAGGCCCTGCGGGACTGACCGCCTGCTTTGGGATCGATGGGCAGTGAGCTTAGGGGTCCTTCCAGCCCCATGAGCCCTGCCCCGCCCCGGCTGGTCCGTTTGCTGCTACAAAGTTGAGCTTCATCCCAGTCTATCCTGTCAGCCTCCCTGAGGGTGTCTGGGTCCTTGCCTGCTGGGACCCTAATCTCAGACTGCCTGCTAAGGGTGCCTCTGACTGGTTTGGTCCCTGACAGTGCCGAGTGCAGGGCTGTATCTGCCAGCTCCTGGGGTTTGGGCAGGAGCATGAGGGGTTAGTGAGGCCACCCTGGGACCCTTGGGGACTGAGGCTGCAGGTGGGTGCTGGGCTGGCTGGAAGTGGCTCTGGGGGCTGGGGCTGGGCTACCACCCTGGGAGCAACCCCTCACGGCGCTGGGAGCCTGCAGTTACCCCTGGGTTTATGGCACCAGGCCTGTCACTGTGGTAGTTATAACTATAGTAACACAGTGAGAGGGTCCTTGGCAAAAAGCTCTTGCGTGTGGTGGGAGGGCCCTTCTGAGTAGAGTTCCCTGGCCCAGGTGCCTGGTGGGACTGTCTGCCTGGGGCACATCTGGGTCACGGTCCCGTGGAGTCAGCAGGCCAGGCCCCTGTGGGGGACGACGTGGGGGCTGTGCCTCCCACCCTGTGGGTTTGTGTGGCGGGCCATAGCGCTGTGGTATTCCCATACCCATGGTGCTGTGGCCCCATTCAAAATCTAAGGGCGGTCTCGCTGCTTTGCTGAGGGTAGGGCGTGGCTTGGGTTCCGGCCGGGGTTTTTGGTGGGCACTGAGACATTGTGGTTGTAGTAGTAAGTACCATCATAATAGTAGCACAGTGACACAGACCCACCCCAAATCCGCTACACTGGGGGCTGGGCCCCAGGGAGTCCAGGATTCAGGGCCGAACTGTGGAGGGGTGCAGAGCCCCAGGGAGGCTGCGGGCAGGTGTGTCTGACTGGGGGATGCGGCCACACTCAGCTGTCCTGAGGCTCATTGGCAGGGCATGGCCACCTCGGCCTGCTGTCTGTTCTCACTTTGGAACCCAACCCCATGGTGACAGCCTTCTGGGTTGATAAATTGTCCCCAACCTGTGTAGGGGACACTGTGGGGCTTTTGGCCCCCCAGAGGCCAGCAGGTGACCCCCTCCTGGGAATAGGCTCCCACTGCCCCTGTCCCTGGGACTCTGGGTCTGAATGGTGCTTACCTTCCCATGGGATGTCTGAAAGGACAGCACAGCCTGGCTTCACCTGGACGGCAGCTTCTGACTCTGCCTCTGGCCCCTTCCTGGCCACGTCCGTCCCATCCCCCTGTAGTTGCTGTCTTCTCTGAGTCTGCCTGGGGTTGCACTATTCCAGTGGTGGAGGCTTCAGGGACCCCCTCTGCGGAGCCAGCCGTCCCCTGATGCAGCTTCAGTCCTATCTGCTCCAGCAGGGCGTGGAGCACATCCAGGGGAGGAGGGGCAGGTGGACGGAAGCCTGGAGGAGGCCCGGGGGAGGCCTGAGGGAGGCAAGGGGCAGGGGAGGCCCTGCGGTAGGCTCAGAGGAGGCCCAGGTGTCCCCCTCCTGGGCTGCCCACACCTCGTGCCCCAGCCGCCTGGGTGCCTGCGGCCAGGGCAGCACAAGGCCCTGCCTCTCTGAGGACCGGCTTCTTCCTGAGCCCTTGGGGCTCCAGGCCTGCAACCCAGCCTGATTCTCTTCAGGCCCCTCTGTGGCTCCCCTACATGGAGTCCCTGTGGTTATGGGTGGTTGGTTGTCATCAGGTTTTGATGCTCTGGCCTGTTCAGAGGTGTTTCCCCCTGCTAGTCTTCAATGCTCAGGCAGAACCCCCCCACGTCAGGGAGGACAATCTGCCTCACCTAGTCCATGGATGTAAAGCGTCCTCACGGAAACCCCCAGATAATGTTTGAACAAATATGGTGCCACCATGGCCAGTCAAGTGGACCCATAAATTAACTATCACGTGACCCACATGTCGCACCCTCTCAAAAGACTCAGACGGCCTTCCCCCATCACATCCTCGATAGCATCTTCATGAGCTGCCACTAGCAGAGTTCTCTGCTCAGTGAGGACCCATGGGAAACGGCTGATGAATCTCACAGATGACACCTGAGCATGTGCGTTAACAACAAAGGCCGCAGGAAAACTCCAGAGCAGCCCCTGGTGTCACCCGTCACAGCACAGGGAGCAAATGTGAACCCCACTCCTTTGAGAACGGCTCCAGTGCAGGTCGTCTAACTCAGGACTCTCAGACCCTCCAGAAGCTGCCATGAAGTGAGAAAAATCACAGACAGCGGAAAATGACACTCAAGATGCCCCAACGAGACCCCGGTCTAACCCCTGGTAGGTTCTCAAGTGCTTGCTCATAGTCCTGGGTTGCTGTGCCTCGCAGGGCATGGCTGTCTCCTGTTCCCAAATTATTGCAACTGTGAGGGGACTCAGGAGTGTGAGCTGAGGTTCTGGCGCCACGCGTCTGGCAGGTTTCAAGTCTCACCCACTTTATTCACACCTGTCCTCATATGGACATGCTGATAAGAGAGCCTCAGTGACCACTCTTTCTCCCCTGGTGGGACAGTCAGTCCACTCCAGCCCCTGACCAATATGAGACCCCACCTGTGCCTCACCCCCTGACCACAACACATCCTGAGCCAGGTTCCTGGCCCAGCTCTCTGAAGCCACCTCACCTCTGCTGGAGAACCTGCCTGGCCTCCTGAGACCTCAGTCACATCAGAGCTGAGGTTCATCTGCACCCTGGGGTGTGTGGGCATCATCAGATTCCACATCTAAAGCTCCTTTGGGTGGGACCCCCTCGAGGTTTGCACAGGGGCCACAGCCACCAGTGCTGTGTGCAGGGTGCTGGGACAATGACTGCCACCGACAGGCCTTTCCTCTGCGCCAGGATGGACCGCTGCTCTGCTAGCTGGTGGCAGGTGAGCCCTGGAAGCTGCCATTTGCTGCTGCGTGTCTGTCCTGTCGGTGTCCCGATCCCGACTCTGGAGAAGACGCTGGAGTCGATGTCTTGTGAACCCCAGACTACCCAGCAACCTGGGGAAGAGCCTCCACCTGTACCTGCTCCTGGGGTGCATGCTCTGATCTCTGGGCCGTGAGCGCCCCCTTCTGTCCTAAGTGCATCACTGTGTCCTGGGCGCCCCTGCTGCCCAACCCGCCTGTCCCTGGCAGGGAGGTTGCTATGTGGGCTCTCGCTGACTTCCCCTCACTGTGTCTCACACACAGTGACACACGGCTGTGTCCTCCGTGCTCACGGAGCTCAGCTACATGGAGATCTGGTTCCTGGATGTGTCTGGGTGGATGACTGACTGACATTTAAGCGATGGTGTATAATCATTTTACCACTTGGACTTGTAAATTTTACCATATGTGCTTCCCAGCCATGGGATCTCTCTCCCTGGGGGCTGCTTGAGCTGGTTTCAAACAGAGCTGTTGCTGGACACACTGTCCCCAGATATGGCGCAGGAAGGGACAGGTTCTGCCAGGGCTGCACCAACTCAGAGCCCAGTCCTACAGCTGCATCTGGCACAGCTTACCTAAGGACAGAAAAAGTAAAACAAAACAACAAAAGCATAAATAAGGTTTATGACTCTATGCGTCTGTGAACACTGCTGTGCACCTTCAGGTCTCGCAGTTGCTGACCCCCTGGGAGCCCCATTATGGGAAGAAAAATCAACAAAGGAGACAGCACCTCCCTGGGTCAGCCAGACTCGGCAGGCTCTGCAGCCCCCCACGCTGCGTCACATTTAAACAGGAAAGCACACCTGGCATTGCCTGAGCACCGCTCCCTGGTATGAGGCCCTGGGTGCACACAACCCGCTGAAACCCTGCCCCGGTTCTGCTACCAGGTTCCTCCAGAGCCATGTTCTTGGGCAAGTTGGGCCCCAGGTGGGAGCAGAGACAAGGATGCTCACAAACAGGATCCTTGGGCACGGGCATTGTGCATCTTATGTCAACGCCAGAGCCCGTTTGCCCATATTAACTGATTGGATGCAATTAATTAATTACTTCAGCCAACACTGAGGGCCACTTACACACCAGCATCCCTCTAGGCATGAGGACAGTGGTTGCTGGGGTCACATGGCAGATGATTATGAGTCAGACCCACAACACCCAGCCCCCAGCCGCAGGCCACTGGATGAGCCTGGGGGCATGAGGGGCCTGGGTGAGTGTCTCAGCCCTGGGGGGCTATCAGAGAAACGGGAACAGGCCTGGGTTTGGGGCTCCCGTGCTACAGAGCGACACTACCAGAGACAAAGATTCACCTACACTTTCTGTGATTAAGACCACATGGTGTTGGCGCAGAGTCAGTACAGGGGCAACAGGACAAGGCGTGGAGCCCCACAGTCACCGTCATCCCCTTTATAACAAGAGTCAGGGGCAGGGGTTGAAAAGCAGCTCAAAGTCTCAGTCATCTCTGGTGGGCGCACAGGGTGTGGCAGCCCCGCTGGGCAACAGCTCGGCGGCAACTTCTGACAGAGCTGAGCCCACTCCCAGCGCAGGATCCAACAGTCACGCTCTTTGGCATTTACACAAAGGAGCGTAACACCCATGTCCACACAGAAACCTGAAGATTTATTCACCTTTGCTGAAACTTGGAACTGATATGCCCTTCAGGAGGCGAATGGAGAATAAACAGACCCTCCCTGACCACGGACACCGAAGCGCCCCACCGATTTGGCAGGAACACTAAAGGCTGTCATGGAAACGTGAGGTAGAGACGTCTGAAGAACCAAGCCCAGGAAATTACTTCAAGAATGCGAAGTGAGCAGTGTGGACGAAGGCAAGGGGGAGGTGGTGCAAAATGAGATGAAGGACTCCGGCTGACCGTGACATTGCAGTTTGCTGTACACGCGGGAGCACGTGCTAGAGTCGGCTGTTTAGACCAATCACTAGAATGAGCACATCTCGTGGGGTTCATAGATGTGGGTTTTTTTGTGCGTGGGAGACTCTGTAAGTTTACAGTACATTTTACCGATACTTCTAGAACTGGTATAAAGAAAAGGCATAAAAACATTTTAAATGTGTGTTGTAAGGCCTATATTCATTTAATTCACTTTCTTTACTTTTTTGTCCAACTTGTGAGGCAAGATTGTTGAGGTCATTTCCTTTTGCTCTTTAGGAAATTTCCCCTAATCCATTTTTAAGCTGTGGGTTTCTCTCTCGTTTCTGACTGAAGCCTGTTCCTGCAACTTTAGAGATAACAGCCATCTCCCTGTATAACTGGGCTGTGGTCATCGGGGACACTGGTAACATTGCAGGTGGCCAGGCCTCCCAGCCCTTCTGTGATAGCTACCTGACCCCAGTTGCCCATGGGCTTGTCCGCCATGATGTTCTTTAGCTCAAGGGTCACCTGGAGGTGCTCTCAGCACATGTGTGAGTTGTTGCAGGTCCTCTGAGAACACTCATCCGCTGTGTCTCCATCTGACACAGACCTGCCCTGCAGCAGGGTCTGGGTGACTGGGAATTACATGTGTGGCCTCCATGTGGGCTGAGAGGGGTGGCTGAGCCAGCTTCAGGTCTCCTGAGTATAACTGGCCCAAGGTTCTCCTGGAGGGACTGATACAACAGATGGGCATGCAGGGATGACAGGGGTTGTATTTAAGGCAAAAAATACCAGGGCAGGAAGAGAGAAAGCAGAGCCCAAGCCTCATGGGACTTCAAGCCTCGGATAGAGTTAGGGAGCGTTTGGACCGTAGAAGTCAGACGGTGATGATGGGGTAGGATTCTGGGGTTCCCAGATGGACAGCACGGGGTGGGTGGGGATGAGGTCCAAGTCCAGCTGCTTCTCACAATCCACGTGGGTTCTGCACATGAAGCTGAGACCCACTGTAGGACTCACCCCAGGACCACTTTCAGAGACCCGCTCAGAACGCTGCCCAGTGGCCCTGGGACAGGGCTTCATCTCTGTCTTGGCCTCCTGCCTCTGTCGTGGGGACACACTGAGAGCTGGGTCTGGTTCCCAGGCCCAGTGTTCTACCATCCAGGACACTGATTGAGAGTCAGAAGTCATCCGACCTTGAATGTCAAGGTCTAGTCATGTGGGGGAGAGGCAAGTGACTCACTGGCCCCAAAGAGCACAGGGTACTCAGGGGGCAGACAGTGTGCGGCTGGCCGCTCTCACACAGGACAGCCTGTGCTTGTGTGAAGAAGAGACAGTAACTCAGCACATGGATTCAGAGCTGCCAACTCAGCCCTGCACTGGAGTGTGGGGGAATCATCCTCAGTCAGGACTCAGTGAAAATCCCTAACATGTTTTCCCTGTCAACCAGGAAGAGCAGAGGGTACAGGGATAGGGGGACAAGAAGGACCCCGATGAGGAGGCAACCATATCTGCAAACCCAGTTACTTTCTAAGTTCTTGCCTGCAGAGAGTGTAAGAAATTATAGACACTTAAGTGGAAGCAGGCATGGCCCCAGGGGACAAACAGAGGGGAAGAATCATTGACCCCAAAGGGAAGCCCTTCCGCAAATCCCTTAGGAGACAGCTTTTAAGCGGAACCCCTCCATTTAGTTGCATGGATCTCCCCTGGTGTCCAGAATGCCCCCTGGTGTCCTGATCGCCCCCTGGTGATGTTTATGTCCCTTGTGCTCATTAATGTGCACAAGTGGCACTCATGTCCCTTCTTGTCCTGAGCACCCCCTGGTGGCAGCGATGTCCCTGGTGCTCTCAAGGTCACTGGTGGTACTGATGTCTCTCATGCTCATGAACATCCCTGAATGGCACTGATGCCCCCTGCTGTCCTGAGTGGGCCCCTGCAGCCTAGCCCTCCTGGTCCTGTCTCCCTCAGGGAGGTTTGTGTCTGCAGGGCTCGGGAGCCTGTCCCCCTTGGTATCTAAAGAGTTTCCAAGAAAATAGTGTTTTAGCCCTGGCTGGTGTGGTTCATGCTGGCCTGTGAACCAAAAGGTCACCAGTCAAGACACATACCTGGGTTTACAGCCAGGATCCAGTTGGGGGCATGCAAGAGGCAAACTCTCGCACATAAACCTTCCTGTCCCTCTCTTTCTCCCTCCCTTCCTCTCTCTCTAGAAAACAGACAGATAGATAGATATCCCCTGGTGATCCTGAGAAGCCCTTGGAGCCCAGCCCTCCTGTCTCTCTTGAGGGAATTTGTATCTGGGCTCATACTGACCTCTCAGCTGACTTCATGTCCAGCCCCATCCTTGGCCACAACCTGTCACTGCTACCTAGTCCCCTTAGCTGCCCCACTTAGGGTAGGTTTTCTGTCACTCTCTCCTTGGCAGTCAGTGGACATGGCAGACGGTTGGGACCTGGTTTCTCTGAGGGTCCTCCCTTCCTCCATCCCCACTGACGGTTGTCCCCAGGTAGGGAGATGAGGTGCGCAGACTGTTCGGTCACCCTGAGGACAGCCTTCTTGTCCCTTGGGATCTTGGTGGTGCTGGCTCCAGTCCAGCGTTCTCAAGGCCATCCCTCATGGTGCCACATCTCCTCCAAGGTGGTGATTCTAGGAAGGAGCTGCATCGTGGCAAAGGCGTTCAAATGCCAGACTGGCTCTCCCGCAGCCTCAATTTTGGGGGCTAGAGACACATCACCCACATGAGGAGCAAGAAGCAGTTTTCGCCCAGACACCTGGCGATGATGACTCTGGGTGACCAGGGAGCCTTGCAGGTGGTTGACCCCTTGGTCCCTCTCAACTGTTACTACCTTGTCTCCTGGAGGACGTTTCTCTCTTCGTGGTCACCATGGACACGTGTTATGGGGACCTGAAAAGTATGATGAAATTGGAGACCTTGCCTATGAAATCCAAGTGTTCAAGGGTTCCCGAAGTTTTCACATGTGGTTTCCCAGGTAGTGGAAGACACTCATGCCACAGGACCCATGTATACACTGGGGTACAAAGAAGAGAGGCGCCCCATGTTCTCCCCAGGGAACACCAGTGCAGTCCCCAGGCTCAGTAGTGAGTTCTGTGCAGACCACAGGGAAATGTGAAAGGCTGTCCCATGAGTTCTGACTCTACATAACAATGTCAAAATGTGTCCAGTTCCTGGCATGTCTTGGTGGTTTCACTGACTCCATGCTCCAAGGTGTTACTCTAAGGCACTACGCCAGCATCCTAACCATTTATACTGTGAGAGCTACAACTGCCATGGGCAGCTATGCGATGCCAGTGAGTCCATTTTATGAAAATAATGGAACCAACACCGACAGTCCTCTTCAGCCACATTCGGACTCGTTTATGCTTAGAAATGCACTGTATGAATGTGGATTCACTCCAGTCTGATACAGTGTAGGTAATAAGCCTAACCTCATCGTGCTGGGTATTGTTATCAGTGAGCACCGGCCAATTGATCATCAGAAGTTTGGGACTGTATTATGATGAGGAGACTTGCGTTTGCCCGAGAAGGGCCACCTGCACCGTGCACAGGTGCCCTGTGTTGACAGATGTCTTCAGTGACCGTTCCTTGTTGCACGCAGCAAATATAGTTAATTACAGTGGGAACACTGCAGCTGCCTGCGTGGACCTGAGTATTCCACTAAAGGCCTGGCCGTTGCTTGATGTGGAAACTCTGTGGTGGGTGACGGAGAACCGTGTGGCTGCGGATCCACAAGCAGTGTGGCGGCCACTCCTGCTACAGACGTGACTGCAGCTTTACACCTGGAAGTGCTTGTGACACAGGTAGTTTGTTGCACAAACTGCACCTACTTGCCCCTGGGGATGCTCTGCAGGACGACCCCAAACCCATGTGACCTTCCAGAGCGCGGCCTCGGGTGGACCTTCATGTGCCCTGATAATGTTTACCTGCAAGACAGAACCCTGTGTGTTGAAGACAGTGGCTGCTCTCCTGGCCACGGCAGTGGCTTCACCATGTGCTGCAAGGAGGTCTTTGGGGAAGGCGCACTGAATGGTGCAGGTGCCTGCGACAGCACAGATACAAAGGGCCACTGACTCAGCCAGTGTACAGCAATAGCGTCTACAAACTATTGTGTGTGTCGGCACTGACATTAAGTGCGGACGTGTTGGTGCCTATGCACCGACGTGTCTGCCTCTGTGGCAGGAACATGTTGGATTTCATCAGTCTCAGACAGACGGTTCTTTATATTTTGGGGTGGAATTACTTTCAGACAGAAGCAACTGATGTTGGTCATGTGAAGCCTGGTACCCCCTGAGGTGATGGAAAGTCCTGGGTCAACAGCACATTTAATGGTTCTGTGGCTGCCACAAACTATGACCATCACCCTTCCAAATGCCACCTGAGGGGAATTTGCAACAATAAAGGGAACTTCCATTTCCGCATAGGTTGAGATCCTCCACGGTGCATCCAGAGAGATCCAGAGGGAGGGTCAATGGCAGACACCCTCCTAGAAGGACGTGGTCAATGACGCAAAGTGACGCAAAGTGATCTGTCCGTTGAGGGTGGTCTCTGGGCTCACGTATGCCGCCATAGCTGCCTTCCTCTTCAGAGTGGTCATCTACGTGCAAACAGTCAAGACGTGTACGTGCACTACAGTCAAGGAGGTGACAGAAACACTAAGCAGCTTCCCGATGCCTGTGAAACTACAGGCAACATAGAAGAAACACCTGTAAAAAAATCACCACAACCAGCTGTGGGGTTGACATCCATGTTTCTTCAAGTGCACGGGGGTCCCGCAGTACATCACAGGAAACCAAGAGGCATGGACGTTTCCCCACCAGCCTGCTGAAGTAAAGCTTGAAAGCTGTATGATGGTGTCTCCACAGCTTTGTAAACTTTTCAGAGCCCTCCCTGACCCGAGACTCGGGCCTCGGGAGGAGACCTGGTCAGCAGCTGGCCTGGAACTGTGGCCGCAGGTCTCAGGATTAGGGGTCGTTGGCCACAAGATCCTTCGGGACCACTTCCTGATGGGTCCCCACAGTCCTGTTCCTGAGGACTTAGGCCATTCTCAGTCTGTGGGGAGCCACTCCTTCTGTAACAAATTGGGCTCAGGGCGACAGTGCGCTCCTTGCAATCCACTCAGCCTGCCCCCCACGGACACAGCTGTGGGTGGTGGGGCGAGAACAGGGCCCACTGTGTGCTTAGTGACACCACTGGCACCCTGGAGAGCACCCTGCCCCATGTTGAGGCTGCGGTCCTCTGTGACATTCAGTCTGAAAGGAGGGAGTGTGGTGGTCAGTGCCTCTGGTCCCCCGAGGGAGCCCACGCATGGACACCCCCTGCTCCTCACCTGCGCCTTTCACAGAAGAGCAGAGCACCTGCAGGCTGAGCCCGGGGAGGGCCAGACATCTCCTCGCAACAGGCCTGTGGGGTTGGAGAGCCAGTCTCCCTCGGTGTCTAAAGGGTTTCCAACAAAATAGTATTTTGCCCCTGGCTGGGGTGGCTCACGTTAGCCTGTAAACTGAAAGGTCGCAGATTTCGGTTGATTCCAGGTCAGGACACATGCCTGGGTTGCTGGCCGGGTTCCAGCTGGGGCTGTGTGAGAGGCAACCGATCGATGTTTCTCTCCCTCCCTCCCCCCCTCCCTCTCTCCATCCCCCCTTTAAAAAATAAAATGAAATCTTAAAAAAAAATTACTTTACAATGTAATGTGAAGTTAATAAAATAAATTACTTATGTCACATTAACATTTAAAATTACATAATTCCTCCATGCAATATCAGTATGTCCTATTTAAATTTAAATTTAAACAATTCCCACAAATGTAAGGACCAGGGGAGTCCGTGGTGGAC
>PVJD01014134.1:0-30508 GCA_004026545.1 Mormoops blainvillei | reverse complement strand
AATACCAGGTAAAGTTTTTACCTAATTTTTTTAATCTACTAGGTTTTATATGTGTCATGTAATTAAAGGAAATCCTAGGCTTAATCTCTAATATAGGATTAATACTTAATTTTTATTTTCTTAAAAATTAAGCAGTTACCATTTCAGGTAAGATTTTTCCAATGCCTTCAAAATATAGATAACACTTTTCAAATACAAATAAATACGTTGGCTGGAGAATAAAGCACATATACTTCATATCATTTTGTAGTTATTCTGTATGCCCAAATATAAAAAAGACAAGTTTTTTCCCCTGAAAGAGTTTTTCATAAAAAAGACTTCAGTTCTTACAAAATGTCGCCTCTATTAGTTGTCCTTTCAGTTAGTACATTTTGGGAGAAAAATACTATTTGGGGAAGATATATTCATTTGAAATGACCTCAGTTATTTGTGGCTTTACATAATTATAGAAGTCATCTGACAGCATCAGTAAAAACAAAAAGCAAGGAAAAAATTTAATATAAATTCAATAATTTTTTCCCCAAGGGCAGGACCTCACTACCGTAAATGTTGTATATCATTCTGAAGAAGTTTTTCAGTTTATTTAATGCATATTAATGGAGGATTCCTTATGTTACAGAGTTTACACATTTTTATGAGACAGATGTAAAAAGAAGCTTTCCTAATTTTATATGAATTGTATATGTGGCTCGAAATGAAATGCCTACTGAGAGCGTCATACCATGTAATGATGGAAACGGAAGCCGGTGTATCTCAGTAGAATTTAGGCAGTTTAGAAAGGAGGATGCTGTACTCTAGAAAATTGTACTCAGTCAGCTAAAATAATATAGCTAAGACTTATAAGCACTTATATTTGCTAAGCAGCACACTAAGCCTTGTAGTTGGACTGATTAATTTTATGGTGAATATGACTCAAAAAGTGCTTCTAGTGATGACAAAGGCAATGATGTTGGAGATTGAGTGGAGGTTCAATTTCAATAATATTGTTACATAGAACTGAGAGTGTGGAGAAATAACCAATACTTGTAAAGTAGCATTGCATGCACTTCAAACTATGTATAAACCAAGGAAATAAGTGTCATAAGTAGATATTAAAATATTTTATCCGTATGCCCTAAATATTCACTTATTTATGTTTATCAGCTACCCCTTTGTGAACCTGATCCTTGGGAGTCTATGTGAGGGTCGCCTGATATGAGGCGTATTTAGTACTTCTGTACTTCCATGCGAAAATTTAACCTAGATTCCCAGAACACCACCAAAATTCCCCCCATGGGCTGCGTGGGAAGGGTTTGGGAGTGAAGGGATTTAAACAAAAATTGGTAATGGGTTAGATTTATTAAAAGAAAATATTTCTGTAGACGTTTCTTCTATTTTAACACTCCATTTACTTTAGCATCTTGACCCACTCACGGGAGCAATTTCCCCTTCACTCTCTGTCACTGCCCCAGGCTGGTAACCCCATGTCTACACATTGCAGTCCCTGGACGTCACCTCCTCTTGTACCTACGTGGAGGTGTTTAATGCTACCTAACCATCACACTTAATTATTAGAGCTGTCTGCCGTTGCTTTTCTTCAGTTTAAAATGTTAAATTCAAGACAGTGAAGCTTTTCAAATTACATTTATTGGGGTGACATTGGTTAATAAGATCATATAGGTATCTAGTGTACATTTCTATGATACGTCATCTGTATTTTGCGTTGTGTACCCATCACCCAAAGTCAGATCATCTTCCATCACCATGTATTTGATCGCTTTACCCTTTACTTACTTCCTCTCCGCTCCCCGTGTCTGGTAACTGCCATACTGTGAGACAGTGAAACTTTTAGAAATAACTGTTGCCCTACTATATCAAATCTGTAAGTTTAGAAATTTTCTGAGGTGAATTTACTTAAAGGATATTGTAGTTATACTTTGCTACTAGTTCTCTGGGTATATATCATATATTTTTAAACTTTTTTTGGTCTGAGAGATGGGTGTCAAATAGATTAAAAATTTAAACAGATTAAAAATTGATCCTTGACATTTGAGAAAGGTATGTGTTGGCATCTTCAAAATTCCCCTGTATTTAGATCTTGCTGCATTGTAATTTTCTCCCTAAAATATTGTGTGAGTAGGAATTATTGAAAACTTTAAAGGATCACTTTCAGTCCTTAGTGGCACTTTGCATCCTTTGTACTTTCTTGTTTTTTATTGTCTTTCTGAATATAAAATATTAAGGAGTTGATTATTATTGCTGATTACTAAAACCCTTAGTTATGTCGGGGTGAGTACTTTTCAGAAATACTTTTTACATGTATTCAAAATTTGACAGCTTAGTGATCAACCTTCAGAGATCTAAGAGTAAGTAGAATGAGCTAACTGTGAACCTACCGTTTTAACCGCAAAATGTAAAAGCTTTGTTATTAACAAATAATAATTAGCACACAGAAGCTCGATTCTCAGCAGATGTAGCATTGCTTGTTACAGCATTAAAGCAGTGTGAAGACAGCTGCGTCCAAATGACTGCGTCAGAACCTCAGATATTTTGATTGAAATTTGTAAAGCACACCTAGCTTTCGATAGGGTAGACTTTCTTCATTGTGTCCCTCTCCTTCCTTTGAAGCTGACACACTGTGCTGCTGGGGTGCTTCGGTGTCTCCAGACCGGTATCCATCTTCGAGCTTTGGTGGGATGAAGGGACAAGCACGAATTTGCAGAGGCTCAGATGCCCTCAGGAAAGTACAGGTTCACATTGCTCAGTTACTTACAATTTCTCATCTGTGCTTTGTGTAGGAGAAAAGTGACACTGTGAGTGAAAGCCCCGCGTGGCAAGAACGGATCCTTGAAAATGAAGAAGCCATTGCTCTTAGCAAGATGGACAAAACCATTCAACATGTGGAAGTGTTTTGTTATGCCAGGTATGAGAATTATTTAGTCAGGATAAAGTGAGTTAATGACTTCTTATTCATACTACTTCAGAAGGAGCCAACGATAAGGATTTATATATCATTGGTTGCTGCATGTCTAATAGATATGCTGGTTTGTGTTTTTTTAAATGTAACTTTCATTTTTCTCTGATTAGATAGTAATCATCATCATCATCATAATATATTAATGACTTATAATTTACCAAGCCCTTGGAAGTTTATTATCTTATTTGATTGTTACCGCTGTCCTGTGCTGGGATGGAGCAGCTAGCATTAGTTGCATTTTTTTACAACATCCTTAGTAGAACTAAAAAAGATGAATTTGCTGAATGTCACATTGTTTGATAAATGTCAAGGCCGCAGCCAAGCGGGTTAGTAAATGGAGTCTAAGATTAAAACCCAGGGTTTTTAAATGGTAGTCCACTGTTTTTCTAGCTCTTCTGAGATAATGTTTGAAGTAGGGAAATGGAAAATACACAGTTTTCCGCAGATAATATTCCTCTGAGAAAATAATGGAAAATTATAATTTTGAATTTAGAAAATCAGATTGAGTGTTTATAACACTCGGGGCCATATGGTAAATCAGGAGAGAACAGTGGGAAGCATGAGTTTTTTAAATGTGTCTGATTGAGAGACCTTAGTGTTTTAAAATATTTGAAAAAGTTTATGTCTTCAAATGACAGCGTTTATAGGCTGAAAGGTAGTAATCACATAGTTCAGTGCAATAATTTAAGTAGTTACAGAGCTGGAGGGTTTAGAACATCAGACTGTCAGACACTTGAATCAACTAGAGGTTCTGCTCTGTCATTCCGAAATCTTGGGCAACTTGCTGTTTGTTAATCTGTGTTCGTATGTTTTCTATAACTAGCATTTCTCCCATAAGTACACAATTACTTTTCTATGATTTTCTGCAGAAAGACAGCCTTTGAAATGCCAGCTAGGGACTGTCATTTCCGTAATGCTAAATGGCATTTTGTTTGAAAAGGTGTACTGCTCTGACATTGTTTAGAGCCAGTGTAGACAGATTTATAACAGAAGGTAATCTCAACTGAAAAGTCGTATGCTTTAGTAAAACTGGGAATAAATATTTGGTAACGGTCTTGTGTGTCCGTGAATACTACTTCATTAGAATATAGTGACCTTTACACCGTGGCTGTTTGAGAGGTAATTTTTGATATTTTAGGGCCTTTGATTTCTCTCCACTCTTTCTGACAATCGGGGCTTGTAGTTTCTACTGACTGAACTGATACATCCTGAGTGCAGAAGAAATGACCTCACTTTCAATTTTTGATTCCTTCATTTTCATTTTTGGAACTTCCTACAATAGAAAAGGGAAGGATCGGTGGTTGAAGGCTTGTTTTGAACCAGCGAACTAGAACTCTGCACTGTGTTCCTGTCGTTGGCCATTAGAGGGGGGAGCAGGAAGTGAACTGGGATAATGTTCTCTGTGACTCTGTTTACTTGGAAGAGGTAGCTGGTTATCCCTGTCACACAAAGCAGGAAGAACCCTGGGAGGACCCAGTGGAGGACTGGGCACAAAATCCACTTGCCTGTACCATGTCCTACGATGCGGATCAGCAGGAAGGACAACACTGCACTTAGCCCCACCCGCACGGTGGCATCCTTAACCTTGAGGTTCATGGCCACAAACGTGCAATCACGTGAAATGCGCGAGGCCAGAATGCCTGTCACAAAGATTTACTGTATATGACAGATCATAACCCAGGACCCACTCACTTAAATCAAAAGCCTTGTTTACTACATATATCTGACAGCCTTATTTCCCATTGTTGTTGGTTTTTTCTTTCCTACCGTAGCCGTTTCAGGCAGCAAATAGGAAAGGGAGAACCGCACGAAGACCCAGGTTCTAGGCCCGCCTTTGCCATTCAGCTTGCTATGTGATATTGAGAGAGAGCTGCCTCCTCTCTGGGCCTCTGTTTTAACATTAGGAAAACATAAAAGGTTTAGACTAGTTGATCGCAAAGGTCCCTCTAGGCTTCAACACGCTGCTATTTTTAGGTGCTACTTGCAGGACTAACAGAGGAGGGTCAGACAGCATCAGCACGCGGAGAGCTGGCGGGTCAAATGGCCTTCATATTAGAAGACCCGTCAAGGCCATCACTGTATTATAGTGCGGTGTAACAATGGGAGGTCCTATTTATATTGCATTTCCTTTAGGTAAAAGTTAAATTATCGTCTTGATCCTTCCCTTGCAAACGTAGGGGAATTGTAAATACATTTTAGAAAGATGAGGATTAAAAATTATTAGAATAAAATTTTTTACATTTTAAGAGATTAACTTTGGTTTTCGAGAAAATTCCTGCATTTTCTTATTGAGTAAAGTCATCCCTATTTGTAGATCCTTGACATTCTTGTGGACTATGTTACAAAATCTTTGCGAATTCCCTTTGGTAAATAATGAAAAATATGGTACAGGTTCCTGGCTTTTCGTTACAGTTGGGTTTTTTATTTTGCATGTGTTATTCATGTTAATGTTATATTTTGTGGACATAGGGTGTATGAGTGTGTAGCTTTATATAATTTTAATACATATGTGGGTTCATTTATTCCATGGTATGGATATACCATAGTTTGACCACTTACCCATTGAGGAACATCTGGGCTGTTTCCAATTTTGTCTCATAAATAAAGCTGCCATACACATTCGCTTACAGCATTTCGTGTGAACAGAAGTTTTTATTTCTCTGGGAGAAGAGCCCAAGTGTACAATTGCTGGGTCATATGGTAATTGCATATTTAGTATTAAAATAAACTGCCAAACTGTTTTCCAAAGGATTTGTGCCATTTTAAATTTCCACCAGAAAAATGTGTGAGTTTCTCCACATCTACCCCAGCATTTGGTGTTGTCACTTTTTAATTTTTAGCTATTCTGATAGGTGTGAAGTGATATCTCATTGTAGTGAAATTTGCATTTTCCTGATGGTTGATTTTGAACCTCTTTTCATATGGTTTTTTGGCATCCATATATCCTTTTTGGCAAAATACCTATTGATATCTTTTGCTCATTTTTTAATTGGATTGCTATTTTCCCTGTGGAGTTTTAACAGTTCTTTATGTATTTGAAATATATGTCCTTTGCGAGGTATGTGATTTGCAGGCAGATTTCCTGTCTGTAGGTCTTTCATTCTTTAAACAGGGTATATTGTAGAGCAAATGTTTTCAGTTTTGATGAGGTTCAATTTATCAGTTTTTCTTTTGTGGATTGTGCTTTTGGTATCAAACCTGAGAACTCTTTTTGCCCAGCTGTAGCTCCAAAACATTTTTTCCTATTTTTTTCAAAGAATGTTTTATAGTTTTATATTTTACATTTGAACTCCATGTTCCACTTTAAATTAATTTTTATATAAGGTGTGAGATTTAAATTAATGTTTATTTGGTTTTAGCCTAAGGATTTTCTGTTGTCGCAGCACCATTCATTGAAAGGGCTATTTTTCTTCCATTGAATCACTCTTGCATCTTTGTCAAAAATCAGTGGCTGTACTTGGATGGGTTTATTTCTGGATTCTCTGTTCTGTTCCATATATCTGTACAGGTTATGAGGGGATTATGTCCTGATAAACCCATTGTGGATTGAAAATATTGTTAAGTTCAAAATGCATTTACACATACCTAACCAACTGAACATCATAGCTTAGCCTCAGCCTACCTAACCTGAAACGTGCTCAGGACACAATATGCAAAAATGACTGGCAACACAGTACGCTCTAAGTATCGATTGCATACCTTGGTGGTCACGTCCGTGACGGGGAACTGTGTGGCCTACTGTACCGCCCGGCGTCACGAGGGAGTATCCTACTGCATGTTGCTAGCCTGCGAAAAGATCAGATTCTGAAATATAGTTTTGATTGAATGCATATTGCTTTCACATCATCATAAAGTCAAAAAATCGTAAGTTGAACCTCTGTAAGTCAGGACCATCTGTATGTTTTTTTCCACATCCATACTACATGGTCTTGATTACTGCAGTTATATGAGGTCTGTCCAGAAGGTATCCAGCCATGTACTATGAAAAATAGACATTTATTGAAGAAGATACATGATACAAGCAACATTGTCCTTAGGACAATGATGTCTCAGTCCCCTTCAAAGTAGGCTCCTTGGGACCTCACGCAGTTCTTCCAGTCGCCATCCGCTGCCCCGTTGTATTTCCCTGAATCTCATCGGTGGTCTGAGGTCTCTTCCCTTTCAAAGGTGATTTTAGTTTGGGGAAAAGCCAGAAGTCACAGGGCGCCAGATCTGGGCTGTAGGAGGGCTGCGTCCCCTGGACCATTTGATGTTTTGCCAAAAATCCCTGCATAAGACGTGATGCATGAGCAGATGCATTGTCGTGATGAAGATACCAATCACTAGTTGCCCAGAGCTGCATCCTTCTGAATTGTCTGAATAGTTTCCACAGAGGAATGTTGAAGCTTAATGCAAACTTGGATGCACATCCATTTCTCTCCTCGCTCAGTCATTTTGAATGTGATGGCCACACAGTACACATGCTCATTCAAGGGCATCTACCGCCCCCACTGACTGGTACAGTGGAGTCGTCATTGTTCACACACACATGCGCATTGCAGTCCACTCTCCTTGGCTGCCAGGTTACATCGATGTCACACAAACCATTCTCTTTATATTAACAATGGCTGGACTTTTTCCGGACAGGCCTCCATAGTAGGACTTGATATGAAGTAGAATGATTCGTTCAAACTTATTCTTCTTTGTCAAGATTGTTTTAGCTATTCCAGAATTTTTGTCTTTCCATATAAATGTTTTAACAAAGCTTGTCTATATCTAAAAGATGTTGCTGGAATTTTGATAGGAATTTCATTAAAACTGTAGATCAACTTGGGAGAATTGACATCTTTATTATTTTGAGCCTTCCATCCCATCAACAAGTCATGTCTCTCAATTTATGAAGGTCATCTTTGTACAGAATTGTGTGGCTTTTGGTATACCAGTCCTGTACATGTGTTACTGATTGTGTACCTAAGTATTTAATTTCATTTGGAGCACTTGCAAGTGCGTATTGCCTTTTTGATTGTGATTTTCAGACATCCGTAATTGGTATCTAGGAACAGAATTGTTGAAAACTTGCTGAACTGATGTACTAGTTCTGGGAATTATTTTTGATTCCTTGAGATTCTTACATAAGACAGTCATGTATTCTGCAAACAGAAACAGTTTTATGACTTCCTTTCCATTGGCTTTTTACTTTTAGAGTATTTTCTGTTGAGGTTCATGTGTTTTCTCTCTAAGCCGTACACCACCAGTTAATTGTGTTTCCTACTTACCCTTAGGCTCACTTAATGAACTTTTTTCTCAGAAAGGAAGTTTTTATCCCTTCCTGAGGACTTTGTAATTATACACTAATGCTAGGCAATCTTTTAGGGTCTCTCACTTGCTAATTGTCTTGTTCTGCACACTACTCTCATTATATGCAAATCGAATCCACACTGACCAAATGGCAAATTACTGTAACTTCTAAACTGTAATGGTCATTCACACCAAGAGTGTAGTGCATTTAGTTGCAGCAAACAAATAGAAGTCAAGCTTCAGTTCTTGGTACATCGATGTCACGCAAACCGTTCTCATATTAACAATGGCTGGACTTTTTCCAGACAGACCTCATATGTATGTAATGGGAAAAGTACTAAAGGCAAGTTTTTTTGGAAGATTTTATTTATTTGTTTTTAGACAGAGGGGAAGGGAGGGAGAAAGAGAGGGGCAGAAACATCCATGTGTGGTTGCCTCTTGCATGCTCCCAACCAGGGACCTGGCCCACAACCCAGGCATGTGCCCTGACTGGGAATCGAACTGGCGACCCTTTGGTTCATAGGCTGGTGCTCAACCCACTGAACCACACCAGCCAGGGCCTAGCAGCAAGTTTTTTTGGGGAAAAAAATGCCTTTAACATTTAAATAATTAAAGATGGTGTGCATAATAATTTTTTGCTTTAGAAATGGGCTTTTTATTGTAAATGTTGTACAATAAACTCACATAACCATTGAACTTCTCATAGTCTCCAAGCCTTTCTAAAATATATTAACTATCTGATCAAGAATATTCTGGAAAATCAGTAACACTAAAGCTTAGCATTATCCATTGACAATATAATTTACAGCACTTACTTCTCTGTTATGTTTATCTTTTGTTATTTTTAATTGGTTTATAGAGACATTGGTGGATATTATACACGCACATACGCACCTGCTGTAACCCGGTGCATTACATATTCCATTCAGTTTTATTTAACCTGTGCCACAGCACCGTGCACGAGTCGTAGCTATATTTTACTTACAAATAATCTGAAGATTCGCTGGAGGCAGAGGCAGAAGAGCCAAGAGTGCATTCCAAGTCTGTCTAACTCAAAAACGTGGGCTGCTTGTATTGGATCATGTTGTATTTCATGCAGCAGATAAATACATGGGCGCACATCAAGGGAGTCCTCCCACCAAGGGAATAAACTATTGCCGCTGTGAAGACTAGCACCTGAACTGTGTTTACTTCTTGCAATTTACTAGAATATCGTTTAGTACTGTAAAACAGTCATATTGTAATGGAGAATTACAGTGCCTGACTCCCGCCGTCAGGAAGATAAGGGATGAATTCCGCATCCTTTAGTTGTCTTGACTGTAGTTTGTATGCCACGGGATGTTTTTGTTTATGTGGGGAAACAAAAAAGCATCTATTTCTAGTTTTAAATGGTCAACAGGCTCTGAAAAGGCACAATACATTAATTCACACTTAAGTCACACAAATCCAAACAACTCTTGGGTAAAAAATTGTTGCCTGTTAGTTGCATAATGCCATGTATTTCCTTAGTAAGAAGAGATTTTATGTTTCTAAAATATGTATAATGCAAGAACTTGTACCTTTTGTGCCTTTTTTTTTTTTTGGTATAATATTGAACATCATTTTCCCTTTTCTGGCCTGGTAACGCTAAAGCGGGATACAGATTTGGGTCTTAGATTTGCAGATGAACCAAGTCTACTGGATTTCATACCAAAATGAACATTCTAAGAGTAATGCAAAATTCTATACTTTTTGCAATTCAGAGGAAGCTATTGTTTAATACTATGTGCAGATAAGTTTGTTTTAGGCTGCAAGTGACACAGTGCCCCCCTACGAGTGGCTTAAACAAGTTGGTGGCTAGGCAGATGGGCCAGTCATGATGGGAGCAGGTGAGTCTCGGTCCGTAGGTTGGTCACTGCGCAATTTGTTAATTGAGCATCTTAATCACATCAAAGTGCTGGGGTAGCTGCTCTGCACTTCTGCCCAGAGTTATAGGATGGTTGCCATGATTCCAAACAGCTTTTCGCACAATAAAAATCTCTAAACATGAAAGGAAGCGGGAGAGTTTTTCCTAACATATGTGTGCTTCTTGGGTTATTATTCTGCTCGAGAGTTTTTACCAAGAGGCCCCACCAGACTCTCCTTTTGTGTCTTTGGCTGAAACTAGATAACCTGCTTGCTCCAAAAGCCAATGCCTATAAAATTGTCATGATTGGTTTTGATCAGCCATGATCCAGCCCCTAGCTCTGGGCAACTTCTGCCCGTTACTGGAACAGAATCCCAGCTCAGGGCACCGAGGAAGGGTAATTAATGGTTGCTGAGTAGGCAGCCAGCACTGCCTGCTGTACCCCAGCTCAGGAAATTTTGTTTTTGCAGAAGGTGACAAGAGGTTGGTATTTCAGCTATATTGTACAGTATGCATTAACATTTTAAGTTGGTAATAAATAGGAAATATATCTACCAATAGATTATGTTGCAGCAATTCAAAATTGATTACAGTGGGTTTTTTTTTTATATTACTATTTTCTGGAACAATAACTTTTGGATAGTGTGATTTTTGTAACTCTTATGGGCAACCATAAACATTTATTTGCAGGAATAAACAGCTGGGTAGCAGTATAACATATACTGTGTAAATCAGAAATGAACGGGCTTATAACAAAGTGCAGACATCAGGAGGAAAAGAAAACAATTTCTGCAACAAGCTGTACTGGGGAGCAAAGGTGCAAATGGCTGAAAAATAAATAGTGAACACCTGTGCTGAATAAATTAACCAGCTGGCTGGTAATTTTTCATTTGATTCACCTAAAAGGGCAACTGTTACAAGGCATTAATAAGACATTCACTTCGAGGTGTTCTTTTGTTACTACCATTAATTAATAAGCAATACCAGATAAAATCAGAATTTATACCCCCCAAATTCTCAGGCTTATATATAATTTTTGGCAGTTAGTAAAAAGCACATTATAGAAGCAGCGTGCAGCAGTTGCAATTAGGTAAAATTATCTCAAAAATATTGTTACACTGTATTGTAAAAGGCCTTTGAAATTCAAATTAGCAATATAAATAACATTAAAATTCATTTGTGAAATCCATTTTATTGAAAGTTTTTGTAAGAACTAATGATACAGATTTTCCCTTTACATGTTAAAATTATAGTAGCATTTTAGAACTCTACAATTTCCTTTGAGAGCATATAATCCACAGGCATTCATTTTCAACTGGCGAATGTGTTTTTATAGCATACTTTTCAAATGTTTTAAAATTAATAAAACTGAGTTATTATTTTGTTTTGAAGTTTGCTTGAAAAAGTTGAATTCTATTTTTAAAAGAATTTTTAATAACAATATTGTTTTAAATTTTTTTAAATTATATTTTGTTGATGACACTATTACAGTTGTCCTGATTCTCCACCTTTTGCTGCCCCCCTCCACCCAGCACCCCTCACCCCCCCCAGGCAGTGCCCCACCACTCTTCATGTCCATGGGTCATGCATATAAGTTCTTTGGCTACTCCATTTCCGATACTGTATGGAAAGGTAAATGAACAGAATTTTGCTTACTTAGGAATGGAGTGATGTTTAAGTTTTTGAAGTTTTCTGGTGCCTTTATGCCTTCTAACTAGGTATTAAATTCAACTTTGGCAGAACTTCAAAAATATTGTCATCGTTGTTAATGGAGAGTAAGGACACTACTGTGTCTTTAATGCATATGTTACGTAGTGCCAGGGACTTCACCAGATTGTGACGCTGAGAATGGTAAAACTTAATAGCTTATGCATGTCGAACGAATTCACAAAGAATAATTTTTCTCCTTACATTTACACTTTTATTTAAGTATTTTGGCTTACATCTTTCAGATTGGCCAGCATTGGCCAGTGCATTCCATTCACTATGCACAGTCCCCTTTCTCAGCGCGCAGTGGAGAGCCACTGACTCAGTCAGTTTCCACGGTGTCAACATCGTGGTCTACAGTAGGAGAAGTCACCACATTCTGTCTTATCTGTAAAGTATCAGTAATTATCCTGTCATCTGTGAGCTTTGTCTTTAGGCATGGAACTTGCGCTGAAAGTTGTTACTTTAGATCCGTCATGCAACACACTTTGGCCTGTTGGTTTTCAGACTAGTGAAAGTGGATGCAGAGCATGAGAAATTTTGTAGAAAATATACACATCACATTTCATGTCGTCGCCGTTCACTTTGAATGCCACTAATATCAGCGGCGCCGTTGGTGGTTCTGCGGTGGAAGAGCCTTCAGCGCGTGACTCAGAAAGCCCAGGGGCTCTCCTTGTGAGTTGCTTGTTGTTGACTGTGGGATGTTTAATGGCATCTTTTTTTAAAAAGATTTTATTTATTTATTTTTAGAGAGGGGAAGGGAGGGAGCAAGAAAGCTAGAGAGAAACATCCATGTGTGGTTGACTTTCGCGCGCCCCCAACTGGTGACCTGGCCTGCAACCCAGGCCTGTGCCCTGACTGGGAATCGAACCCATGACCCTTTGGTTCACAGGCTGGCACTCAATCCGCTGAGCCACACCAGCCAGAGCACGACATCTTATATTTACTTAATATCTTATGTTTGAGTAACCTTTTAGTGTTTATAAAATACTTTTCATATATGGTAGCTCGTTTATCTTAGAACGGCGTCACGAAAGGCCAGGCAGTTGGCACGATCTCCATTTTATAGATGGAGAATCTGAGAAACTGTGAGTTGCCTAATATCTGCAAAGTAATGCATCTAGGGCTGGAACTTCCCTGACAGTTCCTTCCTAGATCTGAAAAGTATTGCTATAACATTAACAGTGTCAAGTTCTTTTTCATTACATTTAATTAAAATTACTAGGTTATAACAGTAAAAATAGCATGGCGTTTTATTCCTTGACATTTATAATAAGTTATGTTATTCTTTCATTGTACCCTTTTTATTGCAGTATTTATTGTGTTAATTTCAATGAGGGCCCCTTTTTCAGTAAACCCAGACTTTTGAATTCACCATTGACTGATTTTTCCTGGCCTAATTTGTTGTGTCCTCTACAAATAAATTTGCTTCCTATTTATATGTACACACACGTTTCTGTTCTTTGCTTGTACAAAGCATTTACTCATCAAGCATTTATTAGATCGCACGGCTATAGGGCAGCAGCAGGTGTCATGAGGAACACACAAGAAGAGATGCTAGGGTCTTCCCCTGAGGATTAAAGTGCGATTCAGAATATCAACTATATCCTGGAAACCAAATGACTATTGAAAAGGACCTGATAAATAACTGCACGGTAAACTTCATGCGCATATTATGGGGGCCTGAAGTAATAGAGCGATGAGGGTGGTTGGGTTAGGGGTGACTTACTCAAAGTGAAATTTAAACTTTTTTGCAGAGTGGCTAGATTGTTGGAGTATGTCATCATTCGAGGACGGGGGAACTACGATATTACGGGGAGTGGGAAGAATCATGCAGAATGAACAAATGATAGTGGCCAAAACACGGAGATCAGAGTTCGATAAATTAGGAAACAGAGATGCCGTGTTGGAAGGTAGGAGAGATGAGACTGGAAGACAGTAGATAAAGAAGGTGATTTGGTTTAGAGACAGAAACGGGAAGATTTTGTGTGGTGTAGGGTTCAGGTTTTTAAAAAAATTTTCATGTTTTATTTTCTTACTAAGTGTATTGAGGTGACGTTGGTTAATAGGATCATACAGGTTTCAAGGGGACATTTCTGTGATACATGATCCGTATATTGCATTGCGTGCCCGCCACCCAAAGTCCAATCCTCTTTTGTCACCATATAATTGGCCCTGTTTACCCTTTACTGCCCTCCTGCCCCTTCCCTCTGGTAACCACCGTGCTGTTGTCTCTGTTGATGAGCTTCAGTTTTATATAACACAACTGAAACTATATGGTTCTTAGCTTTTTTCTCTCTCACTTACTTCGCTTAGCATAATATTCTGAAGGCCCATGCTTGTTGTCACAAATGGCAGTATCTCACCTTTTCTGATGGCTGAGTAGCATTCCACTGTGTATATGGACCACATCTTCTCTATCCAGTCCTCTAGCAAGGACACTTTGGCTGTTTCCATGGCTTGGCCACCGTGAGTAACGCTGCAGTGAACACAGGGTGCATATGGCTTTGTGAATGCATGTTTTCAAGTTTCCACCTAGCTACCCAAAGGAGGGGTTGTTGGGTCATAGGGTAACTGTATTCTTAACTTTTGGGGGAACCTCCACACTGTCTTCCACAGTGGCTGTACCGGTTTGCGTTCCCACCAGCAGGGAGGGAGGGTTCCTTTCCACAGCCTCTCCAACACTCGTTATTACCTGACTTGTGGACGATGGCCATTGTCGCAGGTGTGAGTCGCTGTTCTTGAGCATTCGGTGAGCACAGGCTTGCTTCCCAGTGGCTGTCGCGGTACAAGGCAGTGCCACTGAGCAAAGGCCGTTGAGCAGCGTTGATCAGTAGGGCAACTCAATGAAAATGTCGGTTCTGCGTAGGATATAGAACCTTAGGGAGAAATCCGTTGATGCGGGAAGAGTGAGTGGGAGCCTGTCGTCTCAGTAAAGGCGGTAATGGACTGAGAGTGTTAACTCTGGAGGTAACCTTGGAAGTGGGGCTTCCAGTAGAGTGATAGACACGAATACTTAAAATACAGCAGGAAAGAATATAGAAATTGTGATAAACTAATTTCTACTTTCATGACACTTTTCTCTAGCTCTGTCTCACCGCCAATAATAATCATAATCTTTGATAACTCCCACTGTTGATCATTTACTACGTGCAAGGTTCTTTGCATGTTGCACCTTATTTAATCTTCAGGGCAATCTTGTGAGGTAGGTGGTATTATTAGCCACCTGTGGTAAAGAGGGATGGTGGCTCTGTGTTATAGATGGGTAATCTAGGTGAGAGAGGATAAATAACTTGTTTAAGTTCCCAGAGTTACCTAGTTACAGGGTCAGGGTTTGAACTACTATTTGTTTATTAAGAAGGCTGTGCTCATAAGCACTATCTTGATTTGTTTCAAAAATAAGGTTCCACTGTCTGCTTTAAATTCCCAAAAATGTACACGTGACTAACCCTGAACCGTTTGTGTATTTTTCAAATGCTAATTATGTGCCCTGTTGTAAATATTAAAACCTGAACAGATGAATATTTAATGTGTGGGTCACAGAAAGCAACACACACACTGAACTCGATCAGCTTAAATGGGGTAAAGAAATAACAGTCGACAGTGAAAGTTAAACTACACAAATGGGGCCAAGTACAATGATCAAAAACATGGCGCTGATTATCATTATAATTTCTCATTAGTCAGGATCTGCACGAAGGTGTCGAAGAGGCTGGCGCCCTGCAGAAGAATCACGCGGCGGTGGCATCCGTGCAGCCCCCAGAGGCTGCGCACCCGGCCCACCCGCCTGCGGAAGGGCCGGCGGAACAAACTCCCAGCGGTGACCCAGACACCGCCCTGGAAGCAAACGGTGCTGAAGCGACAGGGGAGAAAGAAAACCGCTGCGAGGGTAAACCTTCCACGCTGTCCGCCTCAGAGGAAGCGAGTGAAGATGTGCCCGAAGCAGAAGGCATTGCCGAGCAACCGAAGACAAATAGGGTTACTTACGCGCAAATTGTTAAAGAAGGCAGGAGATTTAATATCGATTTGGTATCAAAGGTAAGTGCCACTTTCGTCCATCTTATCAGAGAATGGTACTGATTTTCAGTTGATCGAAAATAGCGTCTTGGCCCGTGGACACAATTTTTATAGTTTTATTCCGTGAAGTGTAGAACATATATTTTATAAAGGCACAGTAGCCAAAAGGCTTCAATTCAGTTAAGTATCTTTAAATATAGGTTGAAAACCTTAAAGATGCTCAGCATTAGATTACGGGGATACTTCTATACTGGAGCACCACATCCACCTTAATATTCTGCCGCAAGATATGAATTCTATCAAGAGAAAGATTTTAATGATCCTGATTACAAGATTCATGTCATGTATAGTCGGTCTATTAAGTGAACGTTTGTTAGCCCTTAAATAGAGTAACTGTTTTAACATCTGTGTGATAATGAACATTCTGGAAAAAAAGCCCAGTGTGGCTTTGGGTGTCATCCGTTCTGGTGCGAGGGCTTGCAGAGTAACCTCATAGAAGCGCGGACAGGGAGGCTGGAAGGAATGCTCTTGTCTTTGGTTAGGTTTCCATCCTTAACTCTAATGTTAGGTCAGTGTCGGAGTCTCAGAGGCTACAGTGTTATGCTGGGTTTATAGAAACAAGGCTCATTTAGTACAAAGAATACCAAACGACTGGGATGAAGGATAATGGCTTTAGAGAGTTAAGCTGTAGAGCTGAGTGAAAATGTAAAGAAACAGAGACCAAGTAGCATAAGTTGAGGGCAAACAATGACAAATTAAAAAGAAGCTGGGGTGGGGGTGGGGGGTAGTGAATACCATGAGTCTACCCACAAAACTAAGCTTTTCAGTTTAATGTGCTCTCTTCAAGTTCCAAGTTGCAGAGTAAGGAGAGGGACTAATTGCATGCTCCTTGCGTTTTGCTCATACAATCCTACATGCTCATACCGTTCTTCTCTTTTAACTTGATGCCTAAAAATATGAGTACCTTTTTACTATCCATTGTTCTCTCTGTCACTTAGTCCCCTGGGTCTGATTTGGTTCAGCTCCTACTGCATGTGTCTGCACTGTCTCTCCTCCTCCTTCTTCCCGAGTCACCTTCGCTATTCTTTTGTGGCTGAAAGTTTAAGCACAGCTAATAGTCCGCTTGTTCTCCTGAGCAGGAAATAGTTTCAAAAAAACAACTGGATGTCAACTCACAAATAGGCTTTGTTCTGAAAATTTCATACTAAACTAAGTTACTTGAAATTTGGAATGCATAACGTAAATAAACAATGAAGTAAATAATGGTTAAGAAGCAAGGCTAGTTCATAAGTCTCTGACCCTTAGGGTAACTGAAATACAGTATAAATCTTGCAAAGGAAAATGATAGGAGACGTCGTTTTTTCGTTTTCGGAATTAGTGTAGGAAACTATTTACTTGTATAAGAAAAGGAAGGATGGTTGTAAGGGATGGGGAGATAGGTCGACGCTGAGATGTTTCAGATTTCTGGGTGTATTTATGAGTTTGAATGGTTCATAATAGTGCTTCTCTTAGGGTCGATTAAAAGCATACTTTTAATAACTAGCAGTTCTGCAGAGTTTTCATGGGTTCATACAGTTGAATAACCAATAATAATTTACTGTACTCATCCTACAAAATCAGGAGTAGCTAAAGAACGTCTAACTATAGCAATACAAGAGGCTTATTATCTTTTTTTTTAATGTTAACCATTCAGGGGACATTTATTGAGTATCTGCTGTGCAGAAAGCCTTATATTCCATGATATTGCAGCAGCCAATCATGCCTTGGAAATTTTATCTGTTCTAATAATTGCAGCTATTACACCTAAGTTTACGATTATTGCCAGATAGCCATCACCAGCCCTTCTTTTTCCTGAAGTGCAGTTTGCTACCTCCATAGTTAACCTTTGTACGTGCACTCTGTCTCACGCGGGGCTTTGCAGTGTACCAAACACATCCATGTAGGCGGCCTGTTCAAAAGTGACCTTATAGCTCACGGTAAGTTAGTTAAATAAAATACTCTATAGTGTTACCTGGCTTAGACTAATAGACAAGGTGATCAGAGATGAAGTTCTCCCAATTAAAACTTGTTTCCAAAAACCCGCATACCCTTACTAATTATTGGAAGCTACCTGCCATGTAAAGCAAAAATTATTATTAAATCTAGTTCTCATTATTTTAATCAAATTGAAGTATTCTTTAGCCTCTCACCACTGTGAAACTGCTCTGGTAGATCACTTAGCGAGCGGTGAAAAAGAGACTTAAGTTTAAGTATAGTAACATATTCATTATTTCTAAGCTTTAGACAAAATGTAGAAGAGTTTTAATTGAAGTTTGTTTTCCCTCTTGAGTGATATCCTAAATGCATTATTTTTAAAGCTGGCATTAAATCTTCAGCTTTATTAGATTTCATTAAGTGTACATACATTTTATGTTTAATATATTAATATTTGTGAAATTATTATGACTACTGAGGGGTCATTGAATCGCAAATATTTTTAAACAAATGAATTATTTGAAGCGCCTTTTTAAATTATAATTATAGGAGTAAGACTCGGCAATATACTCTCAAACATGGGCTTATATCAGTTGTATAGTCTGTTACACCGAAAGTAAGGCAATAGCATGCCATAACGTAATCAGTGGAATTGGATTAGTTAAAAAAAAACTGCCAACTTTGTTTGTTCTGCACAATACTGACTAATATAATAAATAGTTGATAAAATTCACCGGAGTGATAATTGATTAACAGAAATTCTTTCCTGGCCTCTTGGATACTCAGACTAATGGTTTAGATTTTGAAATTCCCTTTTCCTGTGAAGTAAAGCTAAGTTTGAAAATTTTTCTTCTCCTTCCCTATTAAAGCTGTAACATTTATCGAGTTATAGTCACTGAAAGGTATCTCAGTATAGAAAATAGCTACACCTGTTGCATTTAACCATATGGTTAAATTTATAACATGGTAGTCAGTACTATTGAATTTGTTTTTGTCTCTCTCACACTGGTTCTGAGAGATGTCGAATGAGTAAATCAGTTCCTCACATGCATACGGGCAATAACTCATTCTCACTTCTCAAGAAAGACATATCTCAGACCAGTCTAGATTGCTGGCATTACAGAGGGACCTTATAATTTGATTTCTTCCATGGTCATGCATAACCATTGTTTTTCTTTTTTGATTGCTGAGGTGGCGCAGTTAGTTCGTATCTTCTTAATGACTACTTGGCCTTATCCAAGACCCTTGGCTCCTGGTGTGTTCTGTTATCCATATTTTACTGTGTATAATGTGCACTTTTTGGCCCAAATTTTTGAGGGAAAAGGAAGGGTGCACATTATACATGGGTAGTACTAATTCCGTATCTCTAGAAATGTTTTTAATTCTTCGATTTTTGCTCATGCATTAAAAGTGTAACTCCGGAAAGCAGTAACGATACCCGTATGCAAAATAATACCCTGGAATATGATCATTGGTTTTATATATAAATAAAAGAATTTAATTAAAAATTTATAATGAAGGATTTTTTTCCCCCTGAAAGTTTGGGCCAAAGACATGGGTGCATATTATATATGGGAGCGCAGTAGACACAGCGAAATGTGGAATGTTAGATTAACCAGGGAAAAAAACCCCATAGTCGCAGACTACAGTACGGTGATCACCAGGGGCTAAGGAGGGTAGGAGGGTAGGAAAGGGTGAAGGAGGGTAAATGATGAAGGAAGGAGATTTGACTTGGGGCGGTAAGCACGCAGTACAATACGAGGTTTACAGATGATGTATTGTAGAACTGTACACCTGAAACCTGTATAATTTTAGTAACCAGTGTCACCCAATAAATTCAATAAATATGTATTTTAGGAAATGATGCAGTACATGTGCTGATATGCAGTATGTGATGTAGCATTCTTATTGGGGCCTGAGGGGATTCTCTGTAATTAAACATATTAATATTTCTTCAGTCAGATGGATTAAGTGGGAGAAAGGCAGAAGAGCCTTGTGTCCATTTGGGTCAGGTTTGGTTGCCAAAACAGTTATGTAAAAATTTTCAGTTCTAGAGGCTTTTGGATTTCGAATTTCAGATAATCAATTGTAAGCCTGTAATATGTTATGAATTATAATTTTAATGGGTATAATGCTTTTTACAAATAATTCGAGTTTACAAACTTTGCAAATAATTCGAAATACAGCAACTATATGTCTTTAGTGTCGATCAGTTTTCCACGATTTCACCTTTCATTTCATGCTTTCAACTGTTTTCTTTGTGCAGCTGCTGTATTCTCGAGGGTTGCTAATTGACCTTCTAATCAAATCTAATGTCAGTCGCTATGCAGAGTTCAAAAATATTACCAGGATTCTTGCGTTTCGAGAAGGAAAAGTGGAACAGGTACGATGCTGATCAACTATTGGAACTGGACATGAGCCTCAGTCCTCTGTCGTTTGCTTTGGAAGGATAAGCAAAATAAGATTGGCCTTTTCCTAGCAAGGCAGAAAAGCCCAGTCCTGTGTGATGATTTACAAACGTAAATACTAAGCGATTGCTCGATTAAAATGTGTTAATTTGTCATGAGTTCTTCTGCAGCTTGATGTTGGTGTTGAGAAACTGTTAATTTTGGGCAGCCTTGCTACATTTGAGCCGTCATTTGCCAGTTACGGGTGACATGCCATTGGCCTTATAATGGCATAAGGAGCAACTTGGTAAATTAAGTAGGAGAGCTCACAAGTTAATTAGCTCTGAAGTCAACAAGAGATGCCATTAGAACTGATGGGAGGGAACGTGAAACAGCCTCACTGGAAAGGAAATCATGAATTGGTTATACTTTGAGGGAAAAATGTATTTTGGATACTCGTTTATCGCTGGGAAGCAGTTTCTTAACTTACAATCACACGTTGCAGGTTCCTTGTTCGAGAGCAGATGTTTTCAATAGCAAACAACTCACTATGGTAGAGAAACGAATGCTAATGAAGTTTCTTACGTTTTGTATGGAGTATGAGGAACATCCCGATGAATATAAAGGTATTGTTTTTCATTTAATTATGCTTTCCGATTATTTGAGCTTTCTTATTTCAGTGTGCTTTATCTGATGCAAGAAACCGCTTAGGACTCTTTTAAAATACATTCTCACTGTGTATCACTCACTACATGAGCCTTTAGCAACATGTCGCTATTTCAAGTTAAAGTAATTAAAATTAAATACAATTTAACGCTCAGTTCCTCAGTCACACTAGCCACATTTCAGGCACCCAGGTGCCTAGGAGCTGTCATGGCTGCAGTGCGGCTACAGAAGGTTTTTGCCATTGAAGAAACGCTGTGCTGTGTGTTAATTTTTATTCTTGCTAATTAAATATTTCTGTCAACTGGTTCCTCATAGATGATACTGTAGTCCCCACCCCCTTTTGACAGGGGATGTGTTCTAAGACCCGCAGTGGATGCCTGCAATTACAAATAGTTCCGAAACCTCTATGCGCTACGTTTTTTCCTGTACGTACTTACACGTGACGGCCTCTCTGGCATATACGAATTTCCAGCATCACTACTCTTGCCGTTCGAGGCCATTATTCACTATCACAGGACTTCCTTGAGCATAAGCACTGTGATGCCGAGACATTTGATCTGCCGACTGAGATGGCTTCTAAGTGGCTAACACACAGCCTGTGCTGGGCCAGGGGATGATTCCTACCCAGGGTGGGCCGGGACAGGGCGGACCAGGACAGCATGAGATCCCGTCCTGCTCCTCAGAACTGTGTGCAATTGAAAACTGATGAATGGCATATTTCTGGAGTTTTCCGTGTAATATTGTCGGACTCTGGCTGACCATAGGTAACTGAAACCATGGAAAATGGATTCATGGACTATGGAGGAACTGCTGTAGCCTTTTGCATGGTTCATTAATTCTTTTTCATCAGTAATTGTACCTGGAGCATTGAATTGTTCATTTTGATTGATTTTTAAAAAGAGGCTGGATCATATGGTGGAAACTGCTGGATTAGGAGAAGACGTGGGTTCCGTCTTGGCTCTGACCCAGCTCACTGTGTGACCTGGGGCCAGTTCCTTCTCAGTTTGTTGAAAATTGAATAGACCACTTTAGTACCAGAGCTTTCCACTTTAAGGGCATTGGACTGGCAAAGTTCTCCAGAATACGAAGATACTGTTGTCGATTCATTTATAAAGTTACAGTGAGAACTGCAGCACTATTTTTCCTTTTTTTTTTTTTTTTTTTTACTAAATGTGCAGATGATGTTTTATTGAGTTGTACACTTGAAACCTGTATGGTTTTGTGACCCAGTGTCAACCCCAATACACTCAATAAAAAGTCGAGCTCTTGCTCTTAAAGCTGCAAGTCCATGAGATGCTGCCAAATAACTCTCCACAGTGGTGTAAACATATGATCTCAGGAAATTTTTATAATTTGTATGTATTTATATAAATAGCTTCCATAAAGTGTTTTTGTCATTTGTCATGGAATTGTATTTCCTACCACTAACGGTCCAGTAACAGGTTTTTATTTTCTTGGTTTCAAGAAATAGTTTTTTGCAGATTCCTTATCTTTTGTGTCGTGATTACAAAGCAATAAGACTGATTTCGCTAGCCACAAAGAAATTAGTTTTATCACTTTTTAGTCAGTTCATTGTTCCTAATTTTAATAAGGAATAGACATTTCAAAAAATCACATAACGTTCTATCACTTTCATCAAAAGTTTGCCACTTGTCATATTTAATATTTCAAAATACAATTATCAGCATTTTCTGCAGTTTTAATGATAAAATAAGACTATTGCCAACCATGGAAAACTATCGTGATGGTTAATGAGTTATTTAATGCCTTTCTACTTTTTAAATCTGTAAAATACTAAACAAGAGTTCATCATTTAAAGCTTAAAAATTGTGCCATCAATCCAATTGGGATAGTGCGATTTCTGGGTTTTTTCCCCCCAAAATCATTGCTCTTTGTCCAAAATGTAATATCATTCATTGCCCCTCATGTCCTTTGCCGAGGGTTTTAAGCAGACTTGATGTCATTTGTGTGTAGTGGTTTTCAATTGAAGTTTGGTTCTGATTTTAACGGATAAATTTTCATCTTTCTTTTTCATAGCCTATGAGGAGATGACATTTTCTGAATATTTAAAAACTCAAAAATTAACTCCCAACCTCCAGTATTTTGTTCTGCATTCAATCGCAATGACATCAGAGACAGCCAGCAGCACCATAGATGGTCTCAAAGCCACCAAAAACTTTCTGCACTGTCTTGGGCGGTATGGCAACACCCCGTTTCTGTTCCCCTTGTACGGCCAAGGGGAGCTCCCTCAGTGTTTCTGCCGGTAAGACTACCAGTGGTCCTCTATGTTTCTTGCTAAGGTGGTAGTGCAATAAGAGATGAAAATGAGACAAAACTGAGATTTACTCAAGATTTCCTATTTGCATATACTTTGTTGTTTTACTTTCTTATAATCATTCTAGATATTCAGAATATTCATAATATCTACTAGTAGATATTCATAATATCTACTAGATATTCAGAGCTTTAAAAACAGAATCACACTGTAAATCCTTTTTTTCTACTCAATATTATGTTTCAAAGCATCATCCTTGTGTAAAATTATAATTATTTTCATTGCAATATATTGTGAATTATATATTGTGACTGTACCACAGTTTATTTTCCATTTTTCTCTTGATGGACACCAGATAGTTCCAGTTTTCGCTTTTATTAAATATCCTTTTATGTGTTTGGAATATACACGTTCAGGGTTTCTCTAGGATACATATCTAGGTATGGAATTCCTGAACTATGGGATATATAAATGTCAAAGTACTTCTGCAGGGACTTGTGTCCGGCTCTGTATGTCAGAAATCCCACAGCTCGGCGTCTTTGCCAGCATTTGGTATTACCAGACACTCTAATTTTTGTCACTCTACCTCACATCAAATAGCCATCACATTGTATTTCTTTAAAATTTCATTTTTCAGTTACAGTTTACATTCATTATCATTTTGAATTAGCTTTCTTTAGGGTGCAGCATAGGGTTTAGACAGTCATGGACTTTACAAAGTGACAAATCGGTAGTTACATCGTGTTGAATTTTGATTTTGCGTTTCCCGGATTACTTATGTCTTCTCATGTGCTCAGTGACTATTCGTCTTCTTCTCTCAGAAATGCTTTTTAGAGTCCTTTGTCCATTTGTTTATTGGGTTGTTATCTTTTTCTTATTGATTCGTAGGAGCTTTTATATATTCTGAGCACTGATCTTTTCTCAGTTATGTGTGTCATGTGTGTCTTGCCCTATAGTATTTATGACGCATAGACATCGTTAAGATTAATGTAGTCAAACATTGCAGGGTTTTGTTTTATGCATAACACTTTTGAGGTAATTAAGAATCTGGGCTATGGAGAGAGACTGCCTAGATTTAAATCCTGCCTCCTCCGTTTATTAGCCACGGACTCTTGAAACTCCACAGTCTCTGTTGGGTTTTCAAAGAATCAATGTGGGGTTTTTCGATCCTCTCTATTAGGGTTGCCCAAAAAGTCTGTGTGTGTTTTTTTCTGTAAAATAAAAGACACATTTTTCATTTTTACCAGCGACTATTGATTTGGATATTTTGAGTATGTCAGCTCTCACCTGCATGGTATGTTGATCGTTCTCAGTTAATGTCTTGATTTGATCGCTATCAACTTCCACTGGTCTGCTGACCACGGAGCCTCGTCCAGTGAGAAATCTCCAGCATGGAACTTTGCACACCGCTTTGGACGCGTTCAGTCGGTCACAGCCCCTTCTCCATACACTGCACAATATTTTTTTCTTTTCTTTTGCATTTTAGTTGCATCTTTACCTTTCTTCAAATAATAAAACATAATATGCTGAAAATGTTCCATATTTTCTTCCATCTTCAATATTAAAATGGCAACACATAAAATTCACCAATTTTGATCAGTGTTTTTAAATCCACACTATATGACAGCTGTCACAACACAGCCTAACAAAATTGGTTCGAATGTAGTTAAAGACAACTAAGCGCTACTAGAGCCATCTTACCAAAAAAAAAAAAAAAAAAAAGAACTTTTGGGCCCACCCATTAGCTTTGTGTCCTAGTTTATTAACTTCACCTCTTTATTATCTCCTTTATTTTGCTTTCTTTGGGTTTTGTTCAGCTCATCCCTCCCACCTCCTGACCTTCTCAGCTCTGAGGCTGAAACCAAATGAGTTACAGTTACCTTTTTTTTCTAATATAAGCATTTAGGATGATAAAGTTCTCATTACTGTTTTGAAATTTACACACTTATTATTTTTTTGTTATCTTTTAGTCCTAAGTATCTTAATTTACATTATTATTTTTTCATTGTTCATTAGTTGTTTTAAGGTGTTTTAAAAGAGTTAATTTGTTTGATTCTTCTGCTCTTATCGTCTAATTTAATTGTATTATGTCTAAAAAATGTTTTTATGGTACTAATTCTTTGGCCTTTATTTTATGACTTAGTATGTCCTGAACTTTTGTAATCTTGCTGTATGTGCTCGAGAGGAATGTGTTTATCTAGTTGTTGGTTCTCTAATAATTGGTCTTAGAGTGTATTAATAAGTCAAGTTTCAAGTTGTAATTTTCAAACTTTACTTTTATTGAGGTTTTTTCCTTTGATCTCTCAATAACAGAGTAATATGTTTTGAAATTTCCCATTGTGATGTTTCATTTGTCAGTTTATCCCTATAATTTTGTCAGTTTTCACCTCATATTTATTGAGGCAATTTATTAAAGTCTCATAAATTGTTTAATCTTCCTGATGAATTAATATTTTCCATTATCTGATGACTTTCTTCCTCACCGATAATGCATTTCTTCATAAAGTCAGCTTTATATCCCATAGCTATTCCATCTCTTCGGCATTGGCTGTTGTATCTTACCCCTTTATTTTTCAAATTTTCCGAGTCTGTATTTAGGGCTCTAAATAGCACATTACATCTTTTTAATCCCATCAGACAGCCTTGGTCTGTTTCCAGGCGCGATGAGACCTATTCACAGAAGTCTGTTCCTTCTTTCTGGGGTGTATTAAAAAGTTCCTCTACTTCTGTTGGTAGTAAATGCTTCCCAGCTTTTTGCATAGGTGAAAATAACTTTGCCCTTTTTGTTTTGAGTGAAGATTTGCTAGGTAAACCTTTTCGGGTTGGCAGTTCTTTTTGAAATTGAATATATTGGGGCCGCATTGGTCAGTAGAAATCTATAGACATCAGGTTTACACCTTCTGTAACACACCGCCCGTATATTGCATTGTGTGCTCACCGCCCTTTCTGTCAGGACTTTAAAAATTTGTTCCACTGATATTTGGGTTCCATTTGTGCTGTTGAAAAACTTAATGCCGGCCTAATTGTCATTTCTTTGTAAGGGCTATCTGTTCTCTCTCCGGTCGTTTTGGAGATAGTTTGTCTTTGGTGTTCTGCATTTTCATTACAGTGAATTTAGGTGTTGGTTTCTTTGTGTGTATCTAGCTTGGTACAGGTTGGTCCATCTCAAATTAATAATATTAAACCATTTGACCTGCCATTCCGTATGGTTCAAACAGCTACATCGTAGTTCCTCTCTCTGTGAATTATCATTTATCATTTTGGAAAATTACCAGGCAGCATCTTTGTAATTACTTTTTATTCCTCCATTGGCCCTCTTCTCACCTTTTAGGAACCCTAATCAGATATGTTTTAGAATTTAGCATTCTCTCTTTCATATTTCTTAATTTTTCTCTTATGTTTCATACTTTCTATCTTCTTGTCATTTCGGCTGCATTGTGGGTATCGAGATCTGTTTTTCAGTTTATTAATTCTCTTCGCCAGTGACCAATCGGTAGTTTAACCTTGGTTTTTTACTTCAATATTTTCATCTTTCATCCCTCCTCCAGATCTCCCATATTGTTGTTTGATATTCTCTTCTGCTTGTTCATTTTTTACATCTATATATAGATATTTGTCATTGACTCATGTGTTGTCTGTTGACTCATGTTAATGGTTTATTTCCTTGCACCATGCTTATCCTTGATCACGAGTTTATATTTCATTGACTTTAATCTGTGGAAACCTGGGAACCCAAATTAAGGATGCTTTCTTCGAGGATTATTTGTGTTTGCTTCAGCCAGAAAGGACTAAGTTTTGAAATTGCTTCCACTCTCTTCAGAGAGTTTTTACTTATTGAAGGAGCCTCAGATACAGCTCCCACAGTGATTGGGGCAATGAGACTTGATTTTTTTTTAATAGCAATATTTAACGCTCAAAGCTTTGAATTCAGCCCTGGCCGGTGTGGCTCAGTGGATTGAGTGCCGGCCTGCAAACCGAAGGGTCGCTGGTTCAATTCCCAGTCAGGGCATATGCCTGGGTTGCAGGCCAGGTCCCCAGTAAGGGGTGCGTGAGAGGCAGCCACACATTGATGTTTCCTCTTTCTCCCTCCCTTCCCTTCTCTCTAAAAATAAATGAATAAAATCTTTTTTAACAAGGCTTTGAATTCAGCTCAGGGTTTGCTTCTACTGCGCTTCTATGTGTGTGAGTTTGGGATTGGGAGGTTTTCTGTGGGCATTTCTCTTATTCCCTTAAATCTTAGCAGTGCAACAAAAATTCGGTTTAATGTAAGACGTAGTTTTTCTGGTTTTAGCTGAAGGTCTTTTTGCACTGTCAGTCCAGTACGCAGCTAGAAGTAGGTATTCTTAAATCTACATTTCTTAACGATCTGATTTTATGAATGGAGGCGAGAGTTTTATAAATTTGAAAGTAACTTAATTCTGAATGTGATAGATCTGTATATTTCCAGACAAGCTGTTTCTCCTCTAATTAGTTGCCCAAGTGGGGATGGACGGGGAGCGCCCTATCTCCCAGGTACAGAAGTCCTCCTATCTGTTCAAACTACGGAGGGACTTAGAGGATTTTCTTAATTGTTCTTTTCCTCTTCCTGTGGCATCGCCTGATTCAAAAGGAGCCACATTCTTTTGTCTCATGTTGCCATGTGCTACTCACTCCTCCAGAGCTTCAGGGAAAGGGACATGGGGACAGAAGGGTCCCTGGGGAGTGAGAGGAAGTTCCCTGGCTTCCTGCCGGCACTTCATGGAAATGAAATAGTTAACACCATTTCTTTTTTTCCTCCCACTACATCCCTATATATCCTTTTCTAATTTATACCTTTTTCTAAATATGTATTTTGGGTTTGCTTATTTGTTATTTTTATAGGCAAATACATTTAAAAGTGTTTTTTTTTCTCCTGTACTGATACAACATTTCAGAATCAGACCATTATATGTTAAGTCCTAGACCAAAAAACAAAACAAGACAAAACAAAAAAACCAAAGCAGAAACATTTTTTCCTCAAACATGATTATAACCTCCTAAGGCTGAGGTTTTATCAGCCTTCCATATCTCTTCTTATCTCAGAATTTTGTGTGTGGTTCAGACTTAGTGTTTGCTATAAAAATGATATCTCACCCTTTCCAATTTAAAGCAATACTTTCAGAGAATGTTGTAATTAAATGTATGTGTAGATAGAGCAATATTAAAACAACAACAAAACTTTTGCATTTGAAGCAGTATATTAAATTTTGGGGTTTTTTTTGATAATTAAAGTAACCATTGAGTTCTTTCTATATATTGTATATATGAGTCTGTGTGAATTATAATAAAAATGCATTTACTTGGCCTAGGCATATTAACTTTTAATTTTATATTTGATTCCCTGCATAATGCTTTATAATTTCATCTAAATGTTGTTCTGTTGATGTCCTAAAGTAGTAACACTGCCACCATCTATACATCATAGCTTACACTTTTTATCACCAGGTTATCAGAATTAGGTGTCACCTGTTCTGTGATTTCTAACCACCATTCTATATTCTGTTTTAATATAAGCCTCTTAAGTGCTTCTCACAGCCAGTTACAGTGTGTTCTCATCAAGGCTACTGTTATAAATGGCATGCATGCATATTTATGTGAAGGATTCAAAGACATTTGTAAGTCATATCCTTGCATTCTAAATGAATTCTGCATAAACAGTATAACATTTTAACTACTAGAGATAACTTTCATGAATAAATGCCCTTTGAGGTTTTTATCAATTTAAATAAGTAGATTTTTTTTAGGCTAAGAAAATGATGCTTATTTATTGTACTACCTACTATCCATTAATATGTCATGATGCATAAATTGGACCGTATTGGAAGAAAAGTCATTGAAACCTATATATTTTTTCTAATCTAACAAGCCATAGAATGTTCCCTACTATATATTAGTTGGTTAATATTTTTTCTGGCACACAGAACAGGATATGTATGTAGTATATAGGTTTTTAAACTCTCACAATATATCTTCCAAACAGAAGTTCTTTTTAAAGCCCTGACTAATTTATTTCTGTTATCTGTGTGGTTGGTAACATAGTAAGTAGCCTTTAGACTTAATTTCTAATTCAGAGTAGGTTTCATATACTGGGTCATGTTTTCATAACCTGTGAAGTGGAGCAGGTTATGAAGTTTGTACCAGTGCGAGCAAACAAACTTGACATTCTTTTATAAGTAGACCCAGACTGCCCAGAGATCGTTGCTCGCGTTTTGTAAAGAGAGGGTATTTAACTGATTGTTTACTAAGTAGTTCAGGTTTTCATTCTTCAGTGACCTAGATTTTATTTCTTTTTATTTCCTTTAATGTAGTGGGATTGTTAAAACGTAAAGGATGTGTATGTTTTACTTTTAACATGTACCGTAATATGAATTTTGTGTGTGTATGCGAAATCACCGCCAAACACTTTTCACCAGATGTTCATACTCAAACGACAGTTTCCTGAGTATCGTATGTGGAAAATTGAATGGATGCAAGATCTACCTCAGGAAACTGTGGAACACAAGTTGATCTGTAAGGTACAGCTTTTAAAGCGAGAGAAGGAGGGAACACCTAAGGCACAACTCGAGTACCCAGCTTGGGTGATCGGGAAGGCTGTGCCATTGGACCCTACAGGACACCATCTACATTAGGCCACACCACCAAGACACGGAATCAAAGCAGCCCTACCTAATACATAGAAACAAACACAGGGAGGCTACAAATATGAGGAGACAAAGAAACATGGCCCAGATGAAAGAACAGAACAAAACTCTAGAAAAAGAGCTAAACAAAATGGAGATAAGCCATCTGTGAGATGCACAGTTCAAAACACTGGTTATAAGGATGCTCAAGGAACTGAGTGAGGATCTCAGCAGCATAAACAAGATCCAGTCAGAAATGAAGGATACACTAAATTGAAATAAAGAACAGTTTACAGGGAAACAGTAGTAGAGTGGGTGAAGCTGAGAATCCGAGAACCAAATCAATGATTTGGAACATAAGGAAGCAAAAAACAATGATGCAGAACAACAAGAAGAGAAAAGAATCCAAAAAACGAGGATAGAATAAGCAGCCTCTGGGACAACTCCAAGAGGTCCAACGTTTGCGTCATAGGGCTGCCAGAAGGAGAAGAGAAAGAGCAAGAAATTGGAACTCTATCTGAAAAAATAGTGAAAGAAAACTTCCCTAATTTGGTGACGGAAATAGACATGCAAGTCCAGGAAGCACAGAGAGTCCTGATTATAAGGGATGCAAAGAGACCCATCCCAAGACACATCATAATTAAAAGGCCAAAGGTTAAAGATAAAGAGAGAATCTTAAAAGTAAGAGAAAAGAAGTTAGTTACTGGAAGGTTGCCAGATGGGAGG
>PVJD01014133.1:0-30525 GCA_004026545.1 Mormoops blainvillei | reverse complement strand
GGGGTACAGTGTATACAGGTTTGGGGGTACAGTGTATACAGGTTTGGAGGTGCAGCGCACACAGTTTTGGGGTACAGTGTATACAGGTTTGGGGTACAGTGCACACGGTTTTGGGGTACAGTGTATACAGGTTTGGAGGTGCAGCGCACACAGTTTTGGGGTACAGTGTATACAGGTTTGGGGTGCAGGTGCACACAGGTTGGTAGATTTGGTGGTGGGAACGTGGGGAAGCTCTCTTTGGACTGGCCAATTTATTTCAGTAAATAACAGTGATAAGCCACGAGTGAAGACAGGGGAAGAAACGTTAAATGCCGGAAACTCTTCCCTGACGGCTGTTCTCTATTTTCCTCAGTCGAATCTAAGGAGCTGGGAGCAGGGGCCTTTCTGTCTTATCCTCCAAAGCAGAGATATTTACAGCCGAGGGCACCTGTGAGTATGTTTTGGGAAGAGACTGGCCGCGGAGGCCTGCCGGCTTTCTCACTGTTAACCTGCCCACCTCTGCTTCAGGTGCCGGGGTCTGCCCAGCCACATTACTGAAGGGATTTATGATTACTCGTGGGAATAAAGCTTAGGACGTCATGTTTTCTACCTGGGTTTAGATAAGAATTTACAGGTATACCACATTCTAGGTGTTATACCTAGATCTTGATCTCAAAAGAATGTCTGATCCCCAGAGGGGGTTAAGAACATCTGCTTTCTGGTTATTATGAGGCACTATTTGTTTTTTGTTTTTTTTAATAGATCATTCCTTCTGACAACTTCCAAGGCAACAAAACAAGCATCTATGGGGTACCCACCACAGGCATGGAACTAATCTATAAAATCCATGAAGAAAAAGAAGCAATAATCCCCTGACTCCCATAACAGCTTAAGGTCACTTTCTTACAATTTTTATAACCACTGAAATGATTTGAATCATCCTCGCAAAAGTATTCCACTTGGTGGTTAAAATATTCTTAAGGGGTAATATTTTGACATGCCAGAGGGTGCCTTGAGGTGCAATGCCACTATTTTTGTCTTCTAAAGGCGCCTTTATTCTTTTGAATGTGTGTGTTGAGTTCAGGACTTTCCCCTCCCAGTGCCGGTCCCACTATGACGAGAGTGGGAAAATAGGGAGAGATGAGGAAAATAGCATGTAGTGCTTTCCTGGGGTTGTCTGATTTTAAAAGAATATTGTGAGACATACCTTGGAGTCTTCATTTTGCAAATCAGGATACGGGTATGATTGCAGTAGCTCTAACGCACTTGGCATCACGGAGAGCTATTAATTAATTGCAGTGCCTCTGAAAATTTTGGAAGTGAAGACTGCTGAACTTTCCTACAGCACCCCCTAAGCCCTCCTGCGCAGAAAATGTGCCCACTGGGCGCTGACCTGGCATCCAGACATTGACATTGTCTCACTACCCCAGCCTGACTCCATCGAGGTCATTGAAAGCTGTCCCCACCTTGCCCAGTGCGAGAAGCTGCTCCAGCAAATTTATTGAACTTAGACTCACTTCCATCACCCTGTGGATAACCCTGGCTCACAACCAGCCCTTATGGATGGACACCACTTGATAAATGACCTCAGGATGACAAGAAGTCACTGATAGCTTCTCTTTGATTGAAACTCTTCAGCCGATGGACGGCACTGTGAGCCAAGCTATGTATTACCGGCTTATTGAAAAGAAATGTCGTGAAATGGTATCAAAAGCCTGACTGAGTCTGGATATATTATAGCTCTTCCTTCTCCTTTGTCAATGTGTCAAAGAAAGAAATTAAGCTTACCAGTGTCCGGTTTCTTCCTATAGATGTGTTGGTGCCTACCCGACCTGTCTTGTTTTGTTAATTTGCCCATCAATGGGTCATTTATATCTTGCCCCTCATGGAGGTTTTTGCATTTCAACTGGCAAGCATCCCTAACACCACATTCTAAAAATCTTCAGGCACTTTTAGATCATCTTCCCTTGGACTCTATTCTGGCTCTGGGGGGTACAGAGATGAGTCCTCGATATCTACAGTGTAGTAAAAATACTCCCTTCGTTCATCCATAAGTGCTGTGTTTAAGGTCCCCCTGGTGAGTCACGTCTGGACACTAGATGAGAGTTGTCTTCACGTTCTAGTCCTGACTGCGACCTTGCAGTGCAGCGAAGCGTCCTTACTCACAGGCCATCCTCTGGCTTTGGTGGGGGCGGCGTGGGGGTGGTGGCGACTGAGAGCGAGTGTGTGTGAGCCTGTGAAGGATGATACAAGAGAAGGAAGGTGTCCTTGCTTATGCCTATGGCTTGCTTCTTTCCATTAAATAATTAAAAGTCAGAATTTTCCTCCAGATTTTCCACATTGCCAACAAGTAATTCCATTCCCAGAATGGAAAACTAAACTTAATACACTTATATTCTGAAAGACAGATCTGGTTTTCTAAGTTTTCTGTCGTGCCCGGTGAGAAGTCATTTCTCTTCTCTGACGTCACGTCCTACATCCCTGCTACTGGCTCTTCCTCCATACGATCCGACAGCTTCCCATTCCTGGTGGCGATAACTAGGCTTCGGGCTGGGTGCTGACCCTACCCTTTTACATCCTGTATTTCCCATCATGCTGGTCTTGCTTCCGGGAAAGGCAGGGAATAGACTGATGTTTGCGTGGCGCTTCTCCCCGCCGAACACAGCAGGCGTGGAAAGAATCCGCCCTAGTAATCTTCCCTCCTGAGCCTAGCTGGGGCCGCGGCACCCTCCCCACCTCAGGACTCTAGACCAGGAATCGGCCAGCACGCTTTGTAGAAGACCAGACAGTACGGAGTTAGGCTTTGTCAACCACACGGCCCTTGTTGCGACCACTCAACTGTGCCGTTGGAGGGTGAAAACAACCACAGGCAATGTATGGAATGAATGGGCACAGCTGTGGTCCAACGACACTTTTTACAGAACAGATGTCTGGCTGCTTTTGACCTATGGGCTGCCGTCTGCAGTTTGCCAGGTGTAGGCTGCAGGTCCTGGCTCTAAATACCTGCCGACCGATCCGATTTACCATCTGAAGACAGAACCTACCTGGTGTCCTGGGCTGAAGTATAAGATGCTGCCAAGCCCAGGCGTTCGTACCATTCCTCGGTCGATTTCCACCTGAGGAAGTGATTCCCTGTGGCATTGGGCCTTCTATTTTGGGTGTCTTGAAGTGAAAAGTCCCTCTGGGGCCAAGAAAGGCAAGTCTCAAGCCCTACCCATTTTCATTCTAACCTTGTTCATGTTGGGGCTTGCATGAAAATTCTATACATTCTTTTTTTCCTAACATATCAAAAGAAACAACCTTAGAATAGGTACTCTTAAGTACAGCAGTTCAAACACCAAACGCTTTTCCCTGTGTGATTAAAAAGAAGCAAAAAACAACCACCAAACAGACCCAAATTACATTACAAGGGGGCGGGATGACATGGCATCTGACAGCAGCCTAGCAGCCCTCACCTGAGTCTCGGTTATTCATGGGGTTTAAAATGCGCGGCAGTAGTTGGAGACGTCTCATGCTTGATTCCAGCACACCGACCCCTGATCTGAAGAGACAATTGAAGAGAAGTAGATAAGGCTTTGAAAACCTAATGGGGCATTTCAGGCAATAAATAAATAAATAAATAAATAAAGGAAATAAAGAAAGAGAGACCCTTTTATTTTCAGAAGACTATTACTTAAATGAAGCGTATCTCTCATTGTCTTTCAGCAAAGACAATTAACGAACCTCTTAGGAATGTTAAGTTTTATTATGTAATGCATCTTTATATTTTAGAAACAAAACTTCTGTGATTCCAGTGCTAGAAAGATAGCACGGGCCCTCTCTTGGGAAGCGGGGCAGTAGAACTCATTCTGTCCTCGAAGGCAGGTGCCTGCAGGGTTCCTGCTCTGCTGCAGACAGCGCTGCCAGCAGCCACCATAAATGTCCGCTTCTCAGACCATCGTCCAGCAGAAAAAGCACAAAATACTCCAGTTCACCCTGTCGAGCCCGACGGTATATGAAAAGACAAGAAATCTATTTCGATTTTTTAATATCCCCTCATGATCGTCCAACTCTCTTTAATGCAGCTTTATCAATTTGGACCATAAAATCTCATTAACTTTCATATCATCCCTTTGGAATTTGAGGTAATTTGGGCAGGGCTAGCCTAAAGACGATCTGTTCACTATTTATGGAAAAGCAGACTTATGCATGCTGCTGATTAATGCAAATAACTTACCAAAGCAATCAAACAGCTCAGCCGAGTTTCCGGAATCAAGTCCGATCTCTCGTGAGACTTTGAGGAGCCTCACCGAGCGAACCAGAAGGTGACGCTGCAGCCTCCTGCACCAACCAGCTCCCTGCAGCGTCTGACGTCACCAAAGCCCAAGACCGCCCCTACTTTTCTTTTCCTTGCCTTGCCTTGTTCTTGTATTGAGAGTGCCATTTTCTTCTAGCTCTACCTTTAGAAACCCGATTCCTCCTTTCAAAACCAAGTGGAAACGTCACCAGCATTATGAAGCCTTCTCTAATACGCATCCAAGATGAACTCGCTTCCAGTATTTCGCGACCTGGCGGCGTGGCGGTGCGTTGGTCCACTGCGTGGCTGGGGCACCAATAGGGGCTTCACCTGTAGGTCCAAGCGTCTGACCACTTCATTATGCTTTTATGTAGTCTTGGCTGAACACTTACATGTTGATATAGTTTGTCCTCACTTTCCTTTTATTTATACTTTATCTCATTATTGGACCATTGTGTTGGATTTTTTTTTTTTAATCCTCACCTGAGGATATGGTTTTTGATTTTTGAGAGAAAAGAAGGGCGTGGGAGAGAGAAACAGAGAAACATTGATTGGTTGCCTCCTATATGTGCTCCGACTGGTGATCGAACCTGCAACCTAGGCATGTGCCCTGACTGGGAACTGAACCCACGACCTTTTGGTGTACGGGGTGTATGGGATGATGCTCCAATCAACTGAGCCACTCGGCCAGGGCATATGTTGAACTTTTTGAAAAATCTTGTATGTAAGCAGCTTATTACCCATAAATTTTCAGGGCAGTCAGGCGATGTTAAAAAAATTTTTTTATGTAGAAAATGTGTTGGGTCTGAGAGGGTTAAGATCGTCTGAAAGAGATTCTGGAAAGATCTGTTCTCCTTTTATTAATTTCTGCTTCAAAGAATGACACCACCAGATACCCATTTGCTCAAACTAAAAATTTTGTTAACATCTTGAATTCCAACTTTTGCCTCCCCTCCCCATCCAGTCAATTGCTAAGACTCGTTGGTTCTGCTATGAAGCGTCCTGTCATCTCCAGACCCCCCACCACAACTGCTGTCACTCGTCAGGACCTTATTATCTGTGAACTAGATTTTGATTATTTATATTCCCATTTAAAATTCGTGGCCGCTTCCTAATGCACACAGTATCAACACTGCACTCCTTAGCACGACAAAGAGGACCTTTAAAGACCTGGCCCCGCATCCCTACCTAGTTTTATCTCCTATCTAGTCTCATCGCCTCTGGCTCCTCCAGCCCTTGCATTTCCCACTCCAGCACTTTGGTTTTGAACCCAACATCTGTGCTGCCTGGACAACTCTTCTCTGAAAACAGCCCTGGTTTCCTAAGGAACAATGTTTTGTTTACAGTTTTCATTTTGGGGGGGTGGGAGGTGCTTTTTGTTTTTTAAAAGCAATGGATTTTCTTTTTTTTTTTTTTGGTATCTCTATTTCCATTGACCTTAAGCTCATGGACAGCAGGAGTTCACCATCTCCCCCTTCATACATCCTCAGCCTCGGCAGGTGCCTAACGGCAAGCGCTTATTGGAATGCTCAGCGGCGATGACGATAATAAAAAAGCAAGTTGTTGGGAAGATAAGTTAGGCAGTACAGGTGGATGTCTGAGCACAATGCTTGGCAGAGAGCAAATGCTAAGGGGGGCGGGGGGCTGTCTGGTGTTTGGTTTGGTGTTGGGGTTTTGTTGTTGTTTGTCGTCATTACTTCTTTTTAGTTTAAAGATTCCTGGAAGGAATCCAAGCATTTGAATAATCCGAGATAAGAAATAGTACACTGAGAAAAATGGCTCTTGGAGAACCTTTAGCAAATACCTAGTGTCCTCTTCTATTCACTGACAATAGCCACTTTTTATTTGGTACAACGGTGATATTTAAAATCATATTTAACTATTTGATGCGATTATTTTATTATCGGGTTTCCTTTTTCCATTAAATATATGAATTTTTGTGATGCTTTAGAATCAAGATTTATGTTGTGTAGGAATATGTATCTTAAAAACTACATCAATGGCAGAATATTACTTGATTTTTAAAAGTGTGGTCTTCTTGCCCTGGCCGGTGTGGCTAAGTGGGTCGGAGCATTGTCTGGTAAACCGAAAGTTCGCAGGTTCGATATTTGGTCAGGGCACATGCCTGTGTTGTGTGTTCCATCCCCGGTTGGGGGCACGTACGAGAGGCAACTGATCGATGTTTCTGTCTCACATCGATGTTTTTCTCCCTCTTTTTCTTCCTCCCTTCCCCTCTCTCTGAAATCAATAATCATGTGTGTAAGTGAGGATAAAAAAAAAAGTGCGATCTCCTTCAAACTCTTCAGAATGTTTTCTTGTGTGTAGTAGGAAACACAGGCACATGGGGAGGGCAGGCAGCTGACTCTCTGCTCTGTGATTTACACCGTTGGCCATTTCTCTGGCCTGGAGGGCGTTTGTCAGTCCTGTGGTCAAAAGGCAGACAGTAAATACCCTGGCATGCATAGCCGTCAGCCTCTCGTGCTGCCCGCCTGCCAAAAACTGGCTTAGTGAGATGGAGCCAACAGCAGGGAAAGAGAGCCGGCGGGTTTGTAGCAATCAGATAGTTCCTCTCCATCTCTGATGACATATTTCAGAGCCCCAGGAACTTGCAGAGAAGTCTCCACACATAACCCAGCTCATCCTTCAGGACGCTGCACAAGTGTCACAGCTGTTAAGGGAAAAGGGGCGCAAGCCAGCCCTTGCCCAGGCTCCCCCAACGGCTGCATGGGATTCCGGGGGCCTTGCAGGGGCAGTCCCACCCACAGCCTCCCTGGGATGCGTCTTGGCTTCCTCATCAAAGGTCCATCCTACTAGGGATTTGGCCCAACCTGGTCAGATGTTTTCAGGAAAGCACCAGCAGCCGAAATACATCATAACAGGATCCGTTTTTTGTCTTAATCCAAAGATTGAACTCGTGTGGAAATGTCAGGTTCTAAAGTCAGTCAGTTGGTAGGGAAATGCTTGTCTTCTGTCTTGTTTTACAGGATGGTAGGATTTGGGAAACACAGTTTTTTTTGGAAGATTTTATTTATTTATTTTTTTAGGGAGGGGAAAGGAAGGAGAAAGAGAGGGAGAGAAACATCAATGTGTGGTTGCCTCTTGCATGCCCCCTTTACTGGGGGCCTGGCCCACAACGCAGGCATGTGCCCTGACTGGGAATCGAACTGGCGACCCTTTGGTTTACAGGCCGGCACTCAATCCACTGAGCCACACCAACCAGGGCTGGAAAAGCATTTTATATTCAACGTTATAATTTTAATTTTAAAAACAAGCAAATGCCCTATCATTTTTGAAATGTAAGCTATGAAATATACAACCCAATAAAGTGTTCTTGTCTGGAAAGGATCGAAAGAGAAGGCTGTCTTCTTCACTTAGGAGGCACACTCATCAAGGGAGGCGGAAGTGTCCCAGGTGACAAGTAGTTTTTGTGGGGGTGTGTGGAGGGAAGACTTTGATGTGTTCTGAAGACAGCATGGATTGAAGAGGTTAGCTGCATTTCATGACCCTTCAGAGTGTATATATGGAGCTGGTGGCTGGGCTTGTCCATTGATAGTCTATCTTCTTCTCTTTCTCCTAAAATCTTAATTCCTGCTCCCCGAAAATACCAAAAACAGAATCCTCCAACTAAATCACCATGCCTAGCCTGGTCAGTGTAAGTGGCAAACTACCCCCGTGTGCTGGGCTCACCTTCCACCTGAGCCTCGATAACCTTAACCCTTTGGAATTTAATATCGACACCACTTTTTTGAATAAGGATCCTGTCTGATACAAATTATATCTGCCCTTTTGGAATGTTACTCTAAGGAACTTTTGTGGAAGATTTCCACTTCTTAAAGTAACTTCATACACCGTATCAACTTGCTATAGGAAAAAAAAAAAACAACCCATACCCTTCCCGAAAAGAGAGCAATGCACTAGCTGCTTATCAGCAAACTCGGGCTGAACTCAGATGTCTTTTGAACCTGACAACTCATCAGTCAGTGATTTCTTGATTGATTTTAGACATCTAAATGCCCATTCACTCCCTGAAATGTCACTAACCCTGGCTCCGGGATACCAGGGAGCCTCTCAGAAAAGGGAACCAGGAAGTAGGATGCTCTGAGGGTGAAAGAGTTAATGCCACACCAAAGAGGAGAAACGTAATGGCCTCTCAGATACAGGGGCCCTCAAGTATTAAACTGTTCTTCAAATTTTTGCAACCTGCCAATAAAAAAAAACAAAGATAGCAACAGACCTGAAAAATGAAGACTTGTTATAGTTTCAAAGTGAGATTTATGTCTCAGGACATGTATTGCTAATGAAAAGGTTTAGGAAAATCTGAAAAATGGTAATAGATCTAAAAGCATTTTTCATTCGCATTTTTAGCTTAGTATATATTTTATATTAGACAACAAAATAAGTGAACAATCATTGTTCGATTGTTTAGAAACAAATGGAAAGAAACTGTCTTCTTTCTTCTTGAACGTTCTTGACAGAGTGTGAAACAGTCTTGCAGAGACTCATTAATAACTTTTTTTGCATTTCTGAAATGCACAGGTGGACGGGATGTAAAGTTGCTCTCTCGGCACGGAACTGTCTTGCATGCGTTTGGAACTGTGCTGTCTCCGCTACCCCTGAAGCTGCACAGCTGGAAGAATGGGGAGTAGAATGCTTAAGAGCGTCTGCCGCAGAGCATGAGCCCAGCACACAGTTGTGAGGTATGGAGGACAGACAGGTGCCTCTTTCTCATCAGCGAGCAGGTAATCACGTCCCTCTTAACATCCTTCACACGGGAAGGGCTGTGATCGCGCACTGCTGGGAACACAGATATCTGCGCATTTTCTCCCTCGGTTGACATATTAAATAATAAGAAACCACCGGGACATTACAAGGGCATCTCAAACAGCTTCCAGGAGCCCAGGCAACCAGCTTGCCTGGGTGCAGAAACACTTTGATGCAATTTACAGACACTCCTTCTTGGGAGAAGACGAATTGAGGTGAGTGTGGAGCAGCCTGAGATAAATGGGGCAGGACTGCCCACGTGCTGTTTTTAATGCCTTTGTCTGGACTTTTCCTTTTTTTTTTTATTCCTGTGGCATTTGGGGAAAAAGCCAGTGGGTGTGTCGGTAAACTATTTTGCAGATTTGTGGTAAATGGACCACAGATACCCTCAACAAGTCCATCAGAGTGTCACACACCGGGCGCTTGTCCTTAGCTGCACCTCAGTCTGTGGATAGTTTAATCTTTCAGAGTCCTTGCAAACCAGGACAGATTTTGTAAGGAGTGCTTCTAAGGACAGTATCAGAGATCAGGATATAAAGTTTTCTCAAAAGAGTAAATTGGAAAAGTTTTAGAGAGGGGGTCAATGAGAAAACTAATGGCATTGACCTGGCTGGTGCGGCTCAGTGGATCGAGTACCGGCCTGCGAACCATAGGGTCACCGGTTCGATTCCCAGTCAGGGCACATGCCTGGGTTGCGGGCCAGGTCCCCAGTAGGGGGTGTGCAAGAGGCAACCACACATTGATGTTTCTCTCCCTCTCTTTGTCCCTCCCTTCCCCCTCTCTAAAAATAGGTAAATAAAATCTTAAAAAAAAAAGAAAAAGTAATGGCATTGGAAGACTAAAATAATGAGGAAATGGCTAAGGCACGGATTCCTTAACTAGTTTTTTGCCACTGGTCCCTTGGGCAGGCAGTGAAGCCTGAAGGCCCCCCTTTGCAGTAAAAAGTTCAGAGGCAGGAAGATCCTGGTTGCTTTACCATCCAAGTCCCCCAGGCTCCGGCTGAGAGCGTGAAGCGTGCCCAGGGTGTTTTGGGGTGCCATGCAGGGCTTCGCTTTCTGCCTGAACCTCCCTCTCTAACTGCCGCCCCCCTCCCTCGTCCAGGTGCTGGTGTCCATCCTTGGCCTGGTTTTGACTCCTGTCCCGCCTTAATGTCTCTGAGCAACACCCACCTTTAAGCCTTTTCTCTCTATTGTCACCCACCCACCTTCACCCCCAATTCAATATGCCCCCTCTCTGGTGTATTCTCATAGATTAGACATCGGGGTTCATTTTCTAGCAAAGCATACTAGATTTTAGGGTCAGCAGATTTTAAATCGCATGTCACACACACACGTGTATACCTGCACAGGTATGTCTCCGTGGGAGTGGCCAGGGGCAGGGACCCTTGGCTCCACCCTGGAAGACCGTGAGGGGGATGGGACTTTCGATGATGGCCTTGTGTGTGGGAATGGTGTGGTGGCAGAAACAAAGCCTTGTGGCCTCAAGAAGGTAAGTGGGGCTTATTAATTAACCAATGAATTAATATTGAAGTGTGTCCCAAGGGAAATCCATTTTATTTAAAACAGGATTACCTTTTAAAATAGAATTGATTTTCAATGCTGGGAATTAGGCTTCCAGACATCAGGTACTGGTCACTGTGTCCTGCAGGTCCTTGGCTCACACACTCTGTGAGGAGGGAGCACGCCATGGCGTCCCCCACGGTGCGTGCCCAGAGACTCTGGGAAGCTGAGCACAGAGCTCCAAGGTGGGGAGAGTGCTCAGGCCGACCTGCAATTTCAGTCTGTCACCCAGGGGACGACCTGGAGAAGAGAGGCCGGAGTTGGCGAGTGCTGGGCTGGGGCCAAGTTGAGGTTGGGAGCAAGGAGGGCCAGGGGCATGCCATCCACCCGGGACGTGGACTCAGACATGGCCACTGTTTACTGAGCTCCTACCGTGTGCCAAGCCCCAGTTAAAGTAGTGCGTCCTTGCCTTGACCTTGACGGGCAAAAGCCATGGGAGTGACTAGGATAATCTGAGGCTGCAGGGAAGACCCAATGGGGAGTGTGGTCGGAGGTGAGAGGCTGGGCTGCTTTCAGCAACTGTAGCAGGGGACAGTCTCTAAGGGGTCGCCACTGGTCCCATGTGGCTGGTGAGCCTTTGGCGCGTGTCGGGTCCAAATGGAGATGTGATGTCTCCCCCACGCATGCTGGTTTCTGAGCAAAAGGCACGCACAGGATTTCAAAGACTTAGTACAGAAGAAAAATAATAGAAAAATCTCTTCAATAATTCTTATATTAATTAATATTAAATTAGTATATTTTGGATATATGTGGTTAAATAACACATGGTACTACAATTGCCCCAAAACAGTGCCTGCTCACAAAAGCCTTGACTGGTGACAGTACAGACGTGGTCACTAAGGCTGCTTCTGGAATCTGTGCGTCAGGACCTGCCTGTGTTTAAAAATAGCGCCCTGGAGGCCGCCCAGTCCTGGACGCTGGCACTCACGCAGGCTTTGCCAGGCCGAGAGGAAGGCCTCACCGCTTGGCTGACCTCCGTGCTCTACTCCCCGGTGGTTAACTGTCTACCCACGGCTTATGGGGAGTTCTGCATGTACGTTTCCACGTTTCCTATAACTTAACTTCGGGTAGCCATGTATTTTTTAGAAATGCCAACAACATTTTTACCCGTATTTGTCTTTTCAGATGCATCCAGCAACTCAGTATTTTCCCTGGTTCCATACTGAGCCCATGGGTAGCCGTTTCTGCTCTGGCTGGGCTCTCAGTGTTCCTGTCTCGCGTTTCCACAATTTTCATTCCACTATGATTCTACGTTAATTTCTTCTCCAGCTGATTAAAAAAAAAAGTATTATTAAATAGGAAGCAAGGCAATTTGAAGAGGAAAGCAAACTCTTTTAGCGATAATACAGTAATAAAAAGTTTGTAACAAATTTTCCCTGTGGGTTATATGATAAATTCTAGAGCAGTAAAGTGTGTGAGCTGCGGACCTGCCATGCAGGCGGTGCCGACTGCGTGGAGGTGATTTCAGAAGCTGCGGGTCGGCGCCAGGGCTGCGGGCAGGGGGCCGCAGCACATGAGAGCTGACTTAAGGTCGCGTTAGACGTGCCGTTGTGTGATCACATTGTAGCCCCTATTATGTCTTAAGGCTTCCCTGGATATTCCTTTGTAATGGAATTTGAGGAATTAAAAATGGCTGCACAAATCACTTTTTAATCTGGTGAGGTAAGCAGGGAATGAAAAACACCATGCTGCCATCTTCAAGTGCAAGGAAAGTTGTAAATAAAGAAAACAAATTAGTGGCTGGTTCACACCTCATCAGCTACCTAATAACCTGTTACCAGTTAATTGCACACCTTTAAAATGTGCGTACAAGAGAAATTACTCAGAAATCAGTTTCTAAAGGGGAGGGTGGCAGATAAGTACCATATCAGTAGGAGGCTCTCTTTAACTCTTTCGATAACTAAGCACGAAGGGGGAAAATGTATTTTCTCAACAGTGAGAGTCTTGAAAGTGCCATCGGTTTGTGTGACAGCCTCAACGGCCCCCACACCAATAGTTTGACCCCGATAGACAAATACAGGCGGGGGCAAAGGTAGGTTTGCCGTTGTGAGTAAGCAAGACACAGGAGCTTATTCTGGTATTATTATTTATAAAAATTGCATTGTTTTCCATACGAACAGCTGTAAGCCTCCTCTTGCCCCCACCCTGTCTTTGTTGGGACCTCCTGGGAAGAGGGTCTCCACTATCCCCTTGTGACCTGTTCCGACCCTGTGGGCCCAGCAGGAGCGCCCAGTCCGCTTGGAGCACGGCAGCAGGGCTGTCCGCAGCGCCGCCAGAAAGGGGGAACGGCCTCCGCCGTGGGCTCTCCGTTCCCCAAGACCCCTGCTGCTTTTTGTTTTGGCTTTAGGGTAAATAGAAAGCAGTTGGAAACTATGCAGCGTATTTTACGGTGTACGATGTGCTCCTGTGTGTAGTGTGCTCCTGCAGTCTGGGCCCCAACTTTCAGGAAAAAAAACAGCCTTTCATTTTTTAATTCAATTTTTTTGTTTATTTACGTGTAGAAACAAAAGTGATTATCGTATTCCAGGGTATTATTTTGCCTACGGCTATCATTATTGCTTTCTAGAGTTACACTTTTAATGCATAAGCATAAATAAAAGAGTTAAAGACATTTGTATAGATAGGGAATTAGTACTACCCATGTGTAATGCGCATCCTTATTTTTCCCTCAAAAATTTGGGCAAAAAAGTATGCATTGTACACGGCAAAATGTTGTTTATTGAACTGCAGGTAAATTTGTGATAGACCAGTTGAAGACTATTATCTCGTCTATACACGGTACCTTGTTGAGGGAATTGTATGGGTGTGTATGTGATAGATTTCTTCAAAATCCTTTTTAATAAGTGAAGGACTCCAGAATGTGGCTTTCTAAAATCTAAAAATGTTGTGGAGATATCTTGTTTTTCCTTTTTTTAAATTTTTTTCTTTCTCTTTTTCTGTTCTTTCTTTTTTCTTTTTCTTTGGAGCTGTTGTGTCTTGGCTAGGACTCTAGGACATTGGTCTGCACATGGCTTTGACACCTGGGATATCTGCAGTCAATCACTGGCTGACTTTGTGCCCAAGGTAGTCGCTCCCTCTTAAACCAGGGGAATCATAGCCTGCCTCACCGAGGTGCCTAAAGGTACAACTGACAGAAGTAATTTCAGTGCCCCGAGCCTGTGGGAAATGTTCGTTATTATTATTTGTCATGGTTTTTATGGATAGTGGGCCATGGCATTTGGGTGGGCTGCCTGATAAAATCTATTTCCTACAGCATTTTAGTGTAACTTATGATCTAAAGTTTAAGAATGATAATATGCTACGTACCTACCAAGGCTCCTCTTCAAATGAGCTGATTTCTAAATTAGAAGTAAATTTGAAATCAATAATTAACTCCACAACTAAAGTATATTAATTCCATTTGAATTATATTTATTTGTAAGTGATCATTAATATGATGTGTTCTCAGATCATTTAGTATTAATCTACCATCCAGCAACTGAGTTCTTTAATGGGCGCCATAGTGAAAAGACATTCAGTCATTTCCAGTTTTAAAAATGTATTTGTATATACACACGTATGTACACACACACACACACACACACACACACACCCACACCCCATATATATTCCATAGTCCATAAGTTGCCCAGAATTATTTAGGTAAGGTTCTCATGGCTATCCGCCCGAAGACCTCTGTCTGTTGGCCGGGGAAGGGTCTGATTGGTCTGGGTAGGGTGCGTGGATCCTTATTAAATCTTTATCTGGATATTGTGCACATCCGCAGACACTCTTCTCGGAGAGCAGCAGCGCCTCTCTGCCCCACAGAGGACAAAGCCAATTTGCACGGGTTTGGGGACTGAGTATAATAGTCAGGATTTTCCCTGAATTCTTGGTGTAACATCTCTGGGCTTAGCACAGAGCCTTATTGGGTCACTGATTAATCTTAGCCACTTCCTAGGGTCCCTGTTCCAAATAGGATGGCCTTTGGTTGCATCAAATAAGCACGTAGAGAGAACAGGGCTGGAAGGGGTCACACACAAGCACTTCACCATCGGTGTCCCCGGCACCCTTCACCAGGTCCCACATGCTGCCTGCTCAGACACCCTGAGCCAGGACACACTGAGCATTTGAAAATTCATACAAGAGGTGCAAAAACTGGTATCACGGCTCAGTCTTCTGTAGTGTCTCCAGTACTCACCTCGGGAGATGGACTGAGACACTTGCATCAGTAGCATTGACTTAGTAAGAACCTCCTTGGACTAGTTTAAGGCCAAAGAACAGTGATGTTTAAAAAAAAACCTTCCCTTCCCCCCAAAAAACCCTTGTTTTTCAGTCCCTGATTGAAATTATCCCACATTTTGGGAGAAGTCAATTTGCATAACAGTAGGTATTTCCCCTCCTGGTGTTAAACCATCTTCCGTGCGCTGTCTTTTTGGATCCGTTAATCACGTTTCTTGCCTTTTCTAGACAGCAGCCTAATTGGTTATGTCCTGCAGAAACCCCTCACTGAGAAAGAGATTTAATTTGTTTTCTTAATCCAATATTTTTATGCAGTATGGAAAAACTCTATTAACGCGTTACAGTAGTTTGTCAGCTTCATCCCTTCCTTTGATCTTAATCTGACTTCGTTTTTTTGTTGTTGTTTTTTAGTAACCTCTGTCACAACTTCTGGTTTTGTTTTTTGACCCAGAAGATCCTTTTCTGCCAGAGAAAAGTCATTCTTGTCACCATGAGAAATACTGATTGCTTGCCCACGGGGTGCATTTCACGGTACCTGGTGCTGCGGGGCTTTACCTGGATTCATTACCTTTCTTCCCCGATGCAGCAGAAAAACAACAACGTGGTACAACAACAACAACAAAAACCCAAAAACACAACACACAGACCAAAACCCACTTTGGGTCATTCCTTGTACTTGGAGAAAATGAAAGCCAGCATTCCGAAGTGTGAAGGTGTAGACCCCAAAACGAGGCGGCTGGACTGGATAACAGCCTGTGAGGCCCGAGGCCTGACCGCCCCCCTGCGGTCTTTCTGCCTCTCGTCAGCGCGACTTTCCCTGCCATCGCCCACCTCCTTTCGCCCCCACCTGGCCTTCTGGCGGTTTGCGGAATGTGTGGCCGCTGTGCACTATTATTTGACATCCTTCTTTTGATGAAATTGAATTTCTTTTGATAAATGTCAGGAGGGGACACACGTTCTTCGGTACAATGAGCTGAGCTGGGGACAGATTTGTCACTGCCGCCTCCCCAGTCACCTCTTCTGCTTCTGACAAATATCATATGTCCTGAGCTTGTCTGTCCTTGCTGACCTTAAAGAAACAGAAGAGGCCTCCCATCCTTTCTGATTTCGGCACCGTGGCCTGTCACAGGGCAAGTTAGAGATGACGAACGTGTTCACATAGTTTCCTGTGCTGCTCTCCTCCCTGGGAGCGTGTACAGGGGTCTGGCGGAAGGAAAAGCCGCGGGAAGGGCTGTATACGAAACCAGGCCGCTCTGCGTTTTAGTTGGGAATCTCTGAATTCTACAAAGAGAATTATTAGTTTTATTAGTTTTATTTCACAAATCCTTTTAGTTTCCCAATAGAGGGACTGATTTGAAGAACAGCTGATTCTTCCCACGGACCGTCCACCTATATGGGTCATATTAAAAAGACAACATTGAAAGGAAAAAAAAGGAGAAAGATGATCAGTCTTTTTCTAAGAATATGATATTATTGTTAGTTATTCCAATGTCGAAACTGCCCTGAAGAGCAGAAACAGGATAGAAAAGAGCATGTTAATGTCATGATCCTACTGCATCATCCTACTTTCAGGTAGTTAATCCTAGAAATAGCAGAAAGTTCTTCTTTTCCAGATCTGCCTGAAAGTCTGTGTTGAAACCGACAGCAGATCATAACAGACTGGAAATATTAAAATTTAGCTTTTAATCACAATGATTAATTTAGCCCTTCTTAAGAGTCCCAGCTGCTGGAATGAAGTCCCATTCTGGGGCCAGTTAAGGCAAGTTGCAGAAGGTTTACTCTAAAGGCATAGCTCCGTTCTTCCCCTTCAGCTCTTAAAATGCTGTCACTGCGTCACAATCCCAGGAGGTCTTACAGACGTCTCTTTGTGTTGGACACCACCTGGCCGTAGTCACGCAGACCCAGACAGATCGATGCTAGGTGCTGAATAAATCAGATGAAACTTGCATAAGCACTGAGTGATCGGCACAGCCCAGGACTCTCACCCTCTTACTCGTAATGACTCTCATTTTTGCTCTGAAGTTCCGCGTCTGTACACCCTCAAGGAGTTCAGGCTTTTGAGCAGCAACTTTCCTGTTCTCCATGCTCAGCACTCCGCAAATAAAGCCACCCCCTTATCGCCACAGCAGTCCTCGGTATTAAGTGTTTGGCTCTGAGGCTCAGTAATCTGCCCAGGATCACAAAGCTACTTCCCGGTAGAGCCAGGATTTACCCCGGGTGGTCCTGTGCCCTTAACTGTTACTGTTCTTGCAATTCATCCAACAATAATCACATAAATTACTTAAATACTGAATATTGTGCCAGGTGACTGAGATACAAATATGAATAAAAATGGCGCATTGCCCTCAAGAAACTCCCAGCGTAGAGGGGGAGACAGAATGATAATTAAAACGCAGAGGGATAAATATTAATACCAGAAATGCGAACGAATTACATGAGGGTCACTGAGGCTATAACAACACTGTGCTTGGTGTTTATTGTTTTCTTTAAAAAAAAAAAGCAAACCTAATGGAGAGTAATCCATGGTGAAGCTTAGAAAGTGCTGCTGAACTCGCTACTTAAGCAAACAGCAAAGGAAAGCACCGCGAATGACTCTTTCCAAATTTAGTTTGCAGAAAGTCATTGGTCCTTAGAAGCCAAATTCATTCACCTTCAACCATGTTAGCTTTCTTGTCCGGCCGCCCAGAAACAGCGCTTGGAAACGGGCGGGGACTGAGCCCGGCTTTATTCTAAATGATAGACTATTGTCCCGTGAAGTGTACTCATCTTCCCTCAAGAACCTCTATACTTTTTCTTGTTCTTCAAGCCTCAGTCCATCCTCCCAATCCCTGCCTAACATCCCCACAGAAATATTTCCCAAGTGCCCCATCATGAACACGGTCAACCAAGGACCGAGTCCCACCCCCCACCCCTGCCCCGCCCCACCCCGCCCCCAGGCTCCTATGCCTGGGCGCTTCCTGTCTCCTTCATTTGGTGTGTTCGTTTCCTAGGGCTGAGGGAACAAATTGTCACAAACTGGTGACTTAAAACAGCAGAAGTTAACTTGCTCACAGTTCAGAAGCCAGATATTCTAAATCAAAGTGTCAGGAGAGCCACGCCCCTTCCAGAGGTTGGTGCGTGTGTGGGGGCTGGGGGGGGAAAGGCCTACCTTGCCTCTTCCAGCTGCTGGCAGGTCCTGGTGTCCCTGGGGTTGGAGCTGCGGAACTCCAATCTCTGCCTCTGTCTTAGCATGGCTGTCTTCACTTTGTGTCTGTCTCTCATGACAAAGATTCTCCCCTCCACCAAACGCTAGTCGATCCTCTAAGCCATCTTCTTGACGAGGCCTCAACCTTGGTCCAGAAAAACTGCAGACTTTCAGCACAAATGGTTTTGTCCACCTCCCACCCCCAACCCTACACACATTAAAAGACTTGAACAAACCCTAGTATAGTTTCCAAACACCCAAGGCTGCATCCTTGAATTCTGCCTTCTTAAGTTTCTGCCTGGGAAAGCTCAAGGCTGCCCAGAGAATTGACTTTGTTCCAGCCCACCCTGGAAACGGGCCCTTGCCTCCCAGTCTCTGTGGGGAGGTAGGAGTCTAACTTAGATACTTGCCAGTTCACAGACCCAGGCCATGCACCCGCACCTGCACCAGCCCTCCCCACCTTCTCACTCTCGGCACATTTCCACTTCGCTCACGGCTCCAACCCTCACCGTCCTCCCTCCCCACTCCGACCTTCCTCGAAAATGCCTGGCCACCTCTGCACAAATTTAAGTGGAATTCAGTTCATCATAGACGCTCTTCCCTACGGCCATAGTTCACTGCTGACCAACACCTGGCCTTATCACTTTAACGAGTGTCTCTCTCTGACTGGGACAAAGATGCTGTCACTGCATGCAGGGCCCATCCTAATCCAGGGTATGATCTTGTCACAATCCTTACCTCATTTACACCCGCAAAGACCCTGTTTCTAAGTGAAGTCACATCCCGAGGTTCTGGGTGGGCAGAACTTTTAGGGGGGCATTATTCAATCCACTACTCTCCTTATATCCAGTTACTCACTGTGACAAACTACGGTCTCCCTAATATCCAGTGCCTCCTTACGGAGCGTCACCGATCTCAGGCAATCGAAGGCACTCCTGTGCCGCCTCCGGGACGCTGGAGGCCGCCGTGTGACCCGGCTCTGGCCAGTGGCACCTCACGTCAGCTGTGGAGAAGACGGCTGTTCAGCAGCGGGGGGCAAAAACCAAGGGAGCCGAGAAACGCCCCTGACGTTGTCAGACTTTTGCACCTGTCTGTGCTTGAATAAAATAAGCCTCCGTGTGGTAAGCCTGGTTTAGCAGAAATTCTGCTGCTTGCATCCAAATGGCACTTCTAATTGATTTACTCACCACGCTCATTTAATTTTCTTTTTGAAATGTCCCTATTTGTTTCTCCCTTTCCATTCCATCAAGTCTTTATCATTTCTCACTAGACAATTAAAATGTTCTAATTAGCCTCCCAGCCCCCTTGCCTCATTCCAGAATCACCATCCCCTCTGGGCCCACTGGGTAATCGTTCACAAACACGCACCGCGCCCTCCGCCCCGAAGCTCTCTTTGGCTTCCAGTTACTTGAGAAAAATGTCTAAACTTGTTCACACCGGTGATCTGGCCTCCATCCCTTGTTTTCTGGTCTCTTTTCCGTCCATTTCCCTTGTGCCCTCTATACTTTTCAGTATGAACGCCCCATGGATTTGCCCATTTCAGCCTCGATCCTCAGTCCGGAAGAGCTGGTGGGAATCCTGTTTATCCCTCAGAGCCCAGCCCGAATGCGTCCTCCCCGTCAAGGCCTCCGTAGTCATCCAGTGGGAATCAGTCCTTGAATGTACACCGCATGGTGTTTGTTCCTCTGTCTCAGGCAGTCCCAGGCTTTGGGATGCTTGACGTTCAGGTAACTTGCAGCTCCGCCCGGGGTCCGTCTGCACATCTGAGCCCTGTCTCCTGTGCCGGGCAGGTTGTCATCCTTCACTGAGAAACGTTTCGCAGCAGCCCACGGTGATTCTGCCCGGCAGTTGTGAGGGAGTAGGGAAAATGGGCTTTTCCCCTCTTCGTTCTCCGGCTGGTCCAACAATGAAAATGGCGTAAGATAGATGAGCAGGAGAAAACAACCAAGTGCGATTATGTGTGTGGGTATGTATGTGTGTGTGGGGTTCCATAAGAACACGGGGCTGGAGAACAACCTGCGCTTCTATGCCACCTTGAGCTAGGGACAGACGGGGGAGGGGGTGGGGTGGGAGCAGCGGAGGGGCTGGCTGTGGTCTAGGACGTCAGAGGGCAGGAAAGCAATTCGCACGAAGATGAAAAGCAAATGTTTGGTGAAGGAATGCTTGCAGCGTGCTCTGCAACAAGGGGGCACAGAGAGGACCTGGAACAAATGTCGGTTCCTCCGTCTGTCACACCCAGTGCATATTACACGCTGTTACTGAGGATGGTAGTTCAGCCTTTTAGGCCATTGGGGGAAGGTCAAAGGTTTTTTCTTCCTGAGTCTTTCCTTTCTTAAAAGTAACCAGCTTCAAGTAATCAACTTCCCGAAGAGGCGAGCGTTCGGTGGCAAACTCTGCACCCTTTCACAGCGCGGTGTCTGATCTTGCCGCGTCGTCATCTCTGTCCCTTTGTGACGCCCGTGCTGTTGTTAAAATAGCCTCGTGCGTTTTACAAACGTGAAAGTCATCCCATTAACGAAGCTATAATTGGGACCAACATTAATATCATGAGGTGGGCTCCGGTTTGCTGTATGTGTAGCTTTAACCAGATGCTCATTGCACTTATGCTGGCCCACCCTGCGTGAGAGCAAAGAAATGGTGCACAATTAGAGAACATGTAGAGAGTTTGGGAGTATATTGTTGAAGGTCGTGACCTGAACTCCAGGCCTGGCAACGTGAGAAATGGAGACATTTTTTAAACTGATGGATTAAGAACAGCTGCAAAACACACTGTAATTACCCAAAGGCAGAGGGAAAATCACAGGGCCTTAGGCTGTTGATGGGAATAGAACGTAGGAGGAGTTCTCTTATCAAGAGAACAGTGAGGGTTGGCACTCTATTTTCCTAAATTTAAGATGTTTACGTTATAAGACAGTCATGTGATGTAAAGTCCTGCCTCAGGAATATAGTCATTAATATTGTAATAACTGTGGATGGTGTCAGGTGGGCGCCCGCATTATGGGGGGCCCACTCTCTAAAGTCTGTAGCTGCCTCACCGCTACACTGTATGCCTGAAACTAACATAAAATAATACTGCATGTCGACTGTAATTGAAAATAAAATTTAAAAAATGTTTAGAACCTACATACCACAAAGTCAGCATCACAATTTTCTACAAAATCTCCATTACCAAGCCTTTCTCCCCAAAATGGAAATAACTTTTTTTAAAGGAACATTAAATGCCATCTAAAGGCACTAGAAAACTGTAAACTGAGGTAAGAAATTACTTTAGAAAATTACTTTATAGTCTCTAATAAATATTTTTGCTTCTCAAACTTTATTTTTTATTAAAAAATTTTTTTGTTGTTGACACTATTACAGATGTTCCCATCTCCCCAACCCCCTTTGCCCACCTCCACCCAACCCCTCTCCTTCCCTCTGGCCATCACCACACTGCTGACTGTGACTACGGGTTCTGCATGTATGTTTTTGGCTAATCCCTTCACCGTCTTTCATCCAGTCCCCACCCCTCTGACAGCTGTCAGTCCGTTCCACGTTTTTATGCCTCTGTTTCTATTTTGTTCATCAGATTCCACATACGAATGAGATCACGTGGTATTTGTCTTTCTCTCACTGACTTATTTCACTTAGTGTAATACTCTCCAGATCCATCCATACTGTTGCAAAAGGTATTTAATGTTTAATCTACATTTTTAATGTAAAAAAGATGTTAAAATAACCATGTACACATTCTGGAACACTCAGGGATAAAACAAACTGGGCATTCACACCATAATTACAGATTGCATAGCACATTTAGCCTCACCTGCATAAAGAGGACCCTGCGCACGGCTAATCCACCTGTGGTTCAGCTCCTGCAGGCACAGTGAGTGAGATATTAATTGGGCTTCAAGAGAACAAAGAGTTCCTGATCAAATAAGTTTAGGAATATCACTTTACTAAACCCTGTCTCGGAAACTCAAAATACACATTAGCATATTAAAGAAGTCCCATGCTTTAAAAACATCCATTTAACTTTGCTTAATGATTTCCTTGTTACATGGAAGAACGTTTTCCCCCAGCACACCTATTAACTACCCTTTTCCAACGAAACGAAAGCATATAAAAAATTAAATAGTTTTCCCGTAATCTCAGTTTAGGAAGAACGAACTGATTGATAGATGCTGTCTCTCTTTTCCTGAGCACGACTGTGCCTTTCCTCCCCCTTTTGACCCTCAAGGCACCTGTCCGTCTCTCGCCTAAGCTCCACGGGCCCTTCTGTTGCCTCTGTGACTCGTTTCCTGAGTCCACACCCAGCTGGCTCACTTCTGCCTCTGTGACTTTCTAAATAAACTTTCTCTTGTAGTTTGAACCTCGGCTCTGGATTCTTTCTTAGCCAGAGCTCAGGTACTGAGGTTGCCGAGCTGAGGTCCTGGCCGAACAGATCGTGAACGCCTGGTGCCGTTTTTCTGCCGCTAACATTTTTCTTTTTTAAGTTTCATCAATAAATCAATTTATTTAAATGAATATGTTACAGTTCATTACACTAAGTGACCTTACCAAACAATTTTAGAGTGGTTAGCTCTGGAACAAAGAAGGAAAGAAGCACTGTTAGCCATTATGTGTCTGTATTTTCTCTTTCACATTTCTTAAATTGCAAATAAAAAAATACAAGATACTGCAGGGAAAATACACTTAGAGTTTCTCTCAAATAAATTAAAAGTGTGCATGGTCTGGGGAAAGCTGAAGCCCAGCTCACTGGCTTAAAAAGGGGGCATGACATAAAACTGGTGTCCACTTTTAGCTGTTGGCCAAGCACCTTCACCCCGTATTGCTCCCTTCTTAGACCCCGGTCTCTCCCACTGCCCCGAGCTTTCCAAAAACAAACAAACAAACAAACTAAACAATGGGTTTCAGGGTAAGAAGGATGCCTTCTTTTGAATTTTCTGCTGTGACTAGCATACCGTGTAATATAAAAGCTCTCAGTAAATACTTCTTAATTAGTGAACTTCATGAGGAAAAAAGGAAGATGATTTGGAGTGTTTGGAACTTTAAAAAAGTTTCAAAACCTACTGGACTTCCAACCAATGTTTTTCTTTATCGTGGTAAAATATACATGACATAAAATTTACCCTTTTAACCTCTTTTAAGGGTACAATTCAATGACATTAATCGCACCCACACTGTTGTACGCTTAACAGCACCGTCCCATTGGTTTCACCTTCCCGAACAGAAATAAGCCCTGTGCTCTGAACCGCTGGCCGCTCTGTGCTTTTCCTTTTGCTGCTTGTCTACACCAGCGTTTCTCTCCGGTACTGTGCATTTGATGTGCCACAGGTGGTTACATTGGTAATTTGGTTCATAAATTGTAAGACGGTGAGAACTAAATTAAAATTGAAACAGAGGAGGAAATGGACATTACCTGGAAATCGTGTCCAAGAGGACCAGCGGCTCCAAGACATCCTTGATGGGTGTAATGAATTATCCATCCGCTTCTTTGGGTTAATTTTCCACTTCAGAGAATACATGAACCGGGATGTGTGTGTGTATATTTGCATTTGGACGTGACATCGTTGGACCTTAATATTAAGAATACCTTTGTGATGTAGAGAGAGAAGTGCATGTTTTGAATGTAGTTTTGGGGAGATGTGCTTAGCCACCGTTTTCCAGGAATTGCCCGTTGCATTCATAATGGTGACCCGTGGGCAGCCAGCGATGCTTCCCCTTGAGTGGCTCTGTTAGAGTTGTGATTGATTGGAGCTAGGTGAACACCTGTTTCAAAGGGGCCAATTTATTGCTCTGTCTCCCAGAACAGGAATTGGTAATCGTGGGAAGGCGATTCTCCTCCCACCTTGACATTCCTGCCTTAGTCCATTATACAGAATTCTTAATCTCTTGGAAGAGTTTCTGCCCCTCCCTCCAGCCTTCAGCTTCTGATCCCTGTGGAAGCTGGTGGAGATCGGTGAGTTGGGGAAAAGGGTCATTGCACACGCTCAGACTGGGCTCTTTTTTCCCTTCTTGTATGTGTGCACATATGGCACGCTAACCTCCTGGATGCCTTCCCCACGGCCTTCGCCATACAGTGAGCTCACCTGGTTTGGCCTGCTTCCGGGATGAAAGAAGTGCAGTTGCTTGATAAGCTGCCTGTGACCAAGCGAGTTCAGTTCAAGGGAAAGTTGTAAGAAATTTCATTTTGGCCCCAGTTCAAGTCACATTATCCAGTCATTTTACTGTAGCTGTTTATCAACTGACTTAGGAATCAGACGGGAGATTGATCTGATAAATTGGTACCATAAAGTCCAAAATAATTGAGGCAGCCTATCATTTTGGGCTGGTCTTCTGAATGACAGATGTAAACTAGGGAACTGTGAGTATATATCTTCCATCTGTCATGTGGCTGGAAAGCACAGAAAATACATTTGATAGAAAACAAAGCAGCCGTGTAGCGAGAAGCAGAGTCAAGCCATAGAGAGGGTCCCAATGGCTGCAGCCCCATGTGGGAGCTCAGCTGCACTATCCCGGCCTCGGGTTCCGTGAAATGCCCTCAGTCTGACACCGTCTTTCACTTTGGCTTATGCTAGCTCAAGTTGCTTTTATAAAATAAAATGAGGTAATAGAGACAGAAAGAATCATCCCCTTTTAAGAGTCCCTTCAATAATATCCCTGATAAGTGGTTGTCCAGCCTTTTTCCTTGACAGGAAATCCCTATTTCTTGAGGCAATCTGTTCTCTTTTCAAAGTTCTCTAGTTGCTGGAAAATGGGTATATATATATGGAATCAAAATTTTCTCCCCCATAACTCCACCGCATTTATCCTAATTCTATCCTCGTGAGTCACTTGGAATCAATGCAATCTCTTCTCGTTCAGGGCAGCCCTCGAAGTTGATGAAAATAGCTGTGGTGTTCTCACGCAAGCATTTTCTTCTCTAGGCGGAGTGTTCTTGGGCTGTTGAAGCTTATGTCAGGATTTCTCTGCTTCAGAGTGTGTGGAATGACCATGTAAGTTGGGACATGTGAGTTAGGGAGAAAATTGTGATTGTCTTCGTCATTGAAAAATAAAAAAGACTTAGTTAATAAGGTGGGGAGTCAGCACATTCACATTTTTATGGTGTTTCCAAATTTCGAACAGATATTTTCAGGATTCAGGAAAAAAATAGGAATTCCCAGGAATTCTCAAATCAAAAGTTATTTTGTAGTTTTACAATACTTATGTGTTTTTAAATAACAATGAGTGACCTTACTAAGTATTATCTTCAATGATAGACTTATACTAAATGTTTCAGAGGTTTTCTATAAAAATAAAGACATAATAATTACATGTTACAAGAGCATATATTTCAATAACATCTAAAAATGATCTCTACCTGATAACAGAAAAAATTAAAGACAGAGAAAATTAACAGAAAACACAAAATAAAACTGATTAAAATTATTATTCTTAAAATAAAAAATTAAAATATGTAAAGCATGAATTGCCCTGGCTGACAGTCTGGATCTTTGTTTATAACAAATATTGTAGATGTAGAAACACTTTGCTTTGACATTTGTTGAATTCAGAGTGCATCCAAAAGCATCTTGAAATTGAGTATTACAATGTACACAGCTTCATATAAGTGTTTTTATTTAATTTTATTTGATGTATTTGCCAATGGTTTTGAAAATTGATACTGCTTTAGATAGTTCAGATTTTAGGTTAGTTTCTGATTTCACATTGGAATGTTTTGCAACAATTCTTATCTTCTTTGCATTTTTTTTCTATTCAAGTATTTACAAAGAGGACTTCGGGGTCTGACCATCTTGAAGTAGCCACAGTACTCCTAGGTCCTCCGCCTTATAACTAAAACCCTGGACATAATTCAGCAAATGCACAGGAGACTCTGAAGGTGCAAACGTGGAAGGTGGACTATCTGGGCACCTGGGGACATGTGTTCCCTGGGTTTCCTGTTGCCCGCTTTTCTAAGTTTTTTTTTTAAGTAGTCATTATTTAAAAAAATGATCTTTGTAGTAACACGTAATAGGTTTACAATTTTAAAAATAAATTAAACAAATTTAAAATGTTTTAATTCTTAATACAGTAAATATGGACATATATACCCACACAAACAAATCTCTTTAAAGTCCTCGATCATTTTTAAGGCTGTTAAGAGAGCTGGGGACCAAAAAGTTTGAAAACCTCCATGACACATTGCACTATTTGCTTACTGGTTGTAAGCGTGTATGGATAGGAATAGATTTGAATATAACTACATTCATAGGATTTGCGAGGCATGATGTCTGACCATAATTTAATTTTGTACTATAAGAATATATGGTTCTCTTTTTCCCTGATGACATTAATGCCACAGGGAAAGTTGTTCTAATATAAGGAGACAACTCATATTTCAACTTCACACATAAAGCCAAATATTCAGTTTCAAATTTAATTGATGGATTTGAAGAAAGTGGGATGTTCTGAGGCTTTACCACAGCTACTTATTTTTTTTTTAAAGGTTATTTTTAGTGCAGTTTTAAGTTTACAGCAAAATTGAGCAAAATGTCAGGTTCACATATATCGCCTGACCCCACGCGTGCACAGCCTCCCCCGCTACCAACACTCCAGCACCAAAGTGGCCCATTCGTTACGACCGATGAGCCTCATCGGCAGAACAGTACCGCTCAGAGTCTATCCTTCCCTCCTCCCCCAACCCTTGGCAACCATAGGTCTTAGCTCTCCATTGTTCTGTCTTTTCCAGAATGTTTTAGAGTTGTAATCATACAATGTGTAACCTTTTCAGATGACCTCAGCTTCTTTTTAGGTACCTTTGATGAATTTTAGTGAAAAAATCAGGTCCAACTTAGTAACTCTTTTCTCATGTTTATTTACTTTCCACTATAATAAAATCACACACACCTCTTTGTTGCTTACCCTGAATCACAGTGCCAGTGTACAAATAGGTCCTCTCAGCTAAGTGCTCTGGGAATTAAATCCTTAAGAATGGCCAAAAAAAAGAAACAAAACAAACCAAACCCCCCAAAAAACAAAACCCAGAAACAAAAATAACCAACCAACCAACCAACCAACCAACCAAAAACTCTAACAAACCTTACCCGACAGTAATTATTTCAGGGACAAAGAAGAAAAACTAGGAAAGAGGCACATACCCGCTTCACAGAACAACTACGTCCTCTGGAGACTCTAGGAGTTGTATTGACCAGGCTCGTTTAAGTCTCTGTGTTGGTTCTTAAACCTTTAAAATTACTGTGCTTTTAAACCAAAATTACTGTCATTTTGAGCAAAGTGTAATACTCATTTTTTCATTAAATGATTTGGAAACCCAGTAGTTTGGCAGTATCCAGAAAGACCATGAAAACAAAATAAGAGATACAATTGGGGAGGAAGGGATAAAAAAAAAAGAAAAAGTATTTTCAGTGTGTTTGGTAGTTCTGGTTCCACTTTCTTCGTGGGTAGCATTAACTCAGGGAAGACTCTGTACCATTCCAAGGCAGGTTAGGAATGCAGTGTCAGTTCCTGCCAAGTAAAGCACCTGTCGCGGATTATTCCGTTGGCTGGGGGCTGCGGGGCTGAGCAGTCGCCTCAGTGCACCTTAGCGGAAGAGACTCATAAGGAGGGGACCGGAGAGGGGAGCTCTGCCGCTGCAGCGGTGCACTCTGGCTTTCCCCATCAGTAACACCAGGGAACGGGCTAAAGACAGAGAGCTTCAGGGACTTGCAGCTCTACGTCGCCCCCTCCGCCACGGCTGCAGTGCTGTGTTTAAGGTAAGTGCTGGCAACTGCTTGCTGAAGGATCCGTCGTGATCCGTCGTAAACCCCTGCCGGGTTTTGGTCACAACCCGGCAGGGGCGGGGCTTCGCGCTGCCGCCGCGCGCCGGGGGGCGGGGGCGGGGCTTGCCGCCGGCGGAGGGCGTGGCCGCGCGGGCCTGCCCGTGGGCTGAGCTGCGCAGCGGGTGCGGAGGGCGGGCGCCGGCGGCGGGTGGGGGGTCCTGGGAGCTGGTGCGGGGGGGACCCGAGGGCCGCCGACGCCGCCTGGGGATCCCCGGGGCCCCGGACGCTCCTCGGGAGGCGGCTCCTGGCGGGGCGGGCGTTGCTAGGAGCGGAGGGCGGCTCGGCCGGGGCTCGGGAGCATGCGTGCGTGCGCGCGCGTGCCGAGCGGAGGCCGCCGTCTTGCTTTTTCCTCCCGCAAACGCGGAGCGGGAGCCTGCGCCTCCAGCAGACGGCAGCCCGGAGCCCGGAGCCCGGAGCCGACCCGCCGCTCCCCTCCTCAAAGGGAACGGCTGCGACCCCAAGTGCAGGCCGGGAGGGCGCGCTGTTGGGACGCGCTGTCTCCTGCCTGCAAGTGTTGGACAGGTGGTGGGAGTTCCTCAGGCTTGAAACTCAGGGTTTTAAAACACGTGTCTGTCTCTGTCCTTTTTACTTTTAGGGTTTTGGCCAAATTGGGCGAGGGCACACTATATCCAATTACCCCTTCTCACCGAGGAAGAGTGGGAGAAAGGGTAAGTAAGGAATGAGCAGGGACGGAGGGACCTAGGACTGTTCGGAGACAGAGCAGGGCACACAGGGCCTGGACCCCGGGCTGCCTCCAGGGGATCTGGGGCCCAATTCCACGTTTGCATCAGGAACCTGAGGCCCACCTTCAAGGGTCACATTCTCCAAGCTCAAGAGCTTTTTTTAGGCTTATAGACAACGTAGAGTTGGCTGCGAGTTTGCCCTTGCCCTTGACTTCTTTGGAACATTGGTCATGTACCTCTCAGCTTTGATTAATCCCTGGGACTGTATTAGTAAAGAATCCTAGTCCTCCTTGAAAATTAATGGGAAACACTCCCAAGGATCTTGACATTTTAAAAGGGGATTCCTGTAAAAATTCTTGACGACCCCAAAGCATAAAGTTAATAGCATAGTCACATGTGTTGAATTTCTTTGGCGATCATCTTTCAAGCTTATAGAGGAAGATATTTCAGGGTGGAAGGCCTTTTTCTCTTGACTTTTTGCTTTGATACCCTTTCACCATCCTGTTCACTTCTGAAAAGTTGCCACACAGCACGTTGGAGTCCTTGAAGGTTCGCTGTGATTTTCAGGGTGGTCTCTTTCATTGACCCTTTTCTGGGAATTTCCATCCGTCTCCACTGCATCACTGCTCACTCCTCTCCTGCAGATGAAATGAAGCCCAGCCCCTCCCAAAAGGTTGGGAACATATAAACAAATACTTTGAATTAGTTAAAGTTCAGGTTAACCACAAGGAAGAACAGGGAAGACCACCTTCTGGGATACAGGGAAACGGGAACTGCCCCTGATCCTGACATTGGCCACCTGTGGCCTAAACCTACCGTTTTATTCGTTTGAATCAAGTGGCAGGTGACCACCTAATTTACTTTCTGAAAACCCGGAAAATAGTTGTTTATTGATGATGGGTTCATTCACTGATTTGATGGATATTTATTTCTCTATAAGTAGAGTGGTAGAATGATGTTGGAGATGGCTATTTTGGGTCAGGCCTTCACCAGTTTTCAGTGGCTTTTCTGAATAGCTAAGTGATAGTGACCTTCCCTGGACTGCTGAGCATTTGGTGTGTGGGTCTGTACAGTGTTGTGGGAGAACAGTGTTGTTTTTCTGACTTTCTGGTACTTTCAGTAATAAACTTTCAAAGCTGACTGACCATGGCGATTTGTGTCCTGTAATGAGTAGTATAGTCATTTCCCAGTGTAGTGAATGCATTGTACCCGTATCATAATTGGGTGAGGATAATTTTTTGAATCGTTCCATACAAATGGCCTAAGATGAGGAAGCTTGCAGAGTGTTAGGGGTGCCACACTGAGGGAAATAAACACTAAAGTTCATGTGCATGGGTTTCTGTACATTGAACCTCATTTTTTTATTGAAGTGAAAAAGATGTCTTTTTCTGGTTACAAAGGTTAAAAAAGTTACTTACAATTGAATCTTGCAAGGATGTAAAAGGTAGAAAGTTAGTCTTCTGAACTCTCACATGCTCACTGTCAAAAATTTGTGTTCATTCAACTTTTTGTTTCATAATTGTATATTACCATTTGGCAAAATTCTAAATTTCTGCCTTTTTTCTCCTTTTTTTTTGGCTGTTTACCACCATTCCTGTTTTACCCCACATCCTCCAAGGAGAAGTAGCGTGCCTTTTACGGGTTGTCTTTTTCGGTGTGGGTTTGATTCCCGGGCTCAGACTTTGTTAGCTCTGCCACTTTGGACCAATTAAAACTTCTCTACTCCTTAATTTGTCATCTGTCAAAACAGAACAATGAGTACATTAAAGCAAGTGTGTAAAAAAAGCAGTGGCTGGCCCTGTTGACTTCCTTCTTTGTTTCTCTCTCTGGTCACCCATCACTTTCTTACGACTTTTCCTGTGATGATAAAATGCAATCTAGTATTGAACTTTCCTAAAAGTGCTAATCCTCCTGGATTTCTGCATTTTCACAGCGATCACCTGTTATATCTAATCCTGGAGTTTCTGGGACAAGGACTGATACCTGATGTGGCTCACACACCCCTTGTCAGATAATTCCACAGCCCTACCTGTGCACAGAGGGTCAGCTTGAAAACAGAAGG
>PVJD01014132.1:0-30629 GCA_004026545.1 Mormoops blainvillei | reverse complement strand
TCCTTTACAAAGTGCAGATCTAATATTTTTCAGCTCGTACCTCCAACTCCCTTGCTCCTAGGGGCCCAGGTTTTTTGACTCCAAGTCCCAATGACTGATTATTCCATTAATATTAATTGATATGTGATTTGTGTGTTTTGATGTTTATAAAAATAAAGTTATAGATTGATAAATGCTAACTTGGCTGAAAAATTTTTAGGAAGTATTGTCTAATACAGCGGTTCTTACTGGTTTTAGAAACTTCCCAAGTCCTCCTCCAATCTGGCCCCTGCTTACCTTTTTAATCTCTCATTCTCTAGCTCCTGTACTTTGTCGCTGGGGCCCCTTCCTGTTCCTGGAACACACCACACGCCCACCTGCCTCAGGGCCGTTGCATCTGCTGGTTGTCTCCGCCAAGATGTTTTTTTCGTTTCTTCATTTTGTGCTTAACCCTGACTTCCTCTTCAAAGCGATAACATCATTTCTCTAATTGCCTTTCCTTGACTCAACAGTCTACATGTCTATGTGAGGATCCCGGGCCACCTGCTTTGTGAGGGCTGTCTTACTGTCTTTCATTGCAGTCACCTCAGTATGTAATTCTGCACTCATTCCTGGGGTGATTAACGGTTGGGAACTGCATGAGCACAGGATCAGACACTGCTTTGTTTGCAGTTGTAACCTCAGTTCTTAACAAAATTGCTTTTTAGGCACTCCATAATTTTTTGTTAGGTGATTGAATGAATAATGAATTGCCATGGAGAGTTCGAGTAGATTCTGTGAGGCAGATTAGACATCAAGGAAATAATGTAGTTTCCTGATGATCATTTATCAGTGTGTCTTTATTTTTCTCTACCTTCCTACAGTTTCACCAGTTTTCTACGAGATACATAGGGAATAGAACATTTATTATCAGGCAGAAACGTCTAAAGATGTTGGGAGATACTTAAAATGAGCTTCAGCATGAATTGTATATCCAATTTTTACTTTGCTTTGCTAAAAATTCTTTATACTCAGGGCTTAGACCAAATATTTCAGTTTGTGTTTCCTTTGAGAGCAATGTTCTATCTGATATACCTAATGAAAATATTATAATTGCTTATTAGGATGCTCAAGTAATTCCCATGATCTCCTATTTTCTAGCCATCATTTTAATACAATGGATTTTCTTTCTTGCAGTAATTAATATTGTATTGATATTCCAGAAAAAAATAGAATTACAGAATTCTCATTGAAGATACATGTTATACATTAACGTAAATCATTAGATTTTTATCTTGAGTATCTTCCCAGGGGTGTTATCTCTTCTTTCCTTTGCCCTGGATTTTTTTTTTTCTTAAATGAATTTGTTTGGTGGCTTTTCTTGCTTAAGTCACATCCTGCAGTTGGATCTCATGCATTTGTTAAGCGCTTTAGCATAAGGAGATGTAAATCCCATTAAGTAGAAGGATTTGGGGGGTTTTTTTTGGCCCTTTGTGAGAAAGAATAAAATGTGCCAACTTCTTTCTATTTTTTACTGCAGCATGATATGTTTCTTGAGCAAGTTGTAACTTTGATCACATTTGATATTTCTACAAAATTTTAAGTCTTTTGGGGCCTCTGGAGAGCATCAAGGTGTTGGTGGGAGTAGCTAGATGTCAGGGACAGTCAGGACAGGCTCCAAGCCCTCATTTCACAGTTACATGAGCTTGGACAGGCTTTTAATATTCTTGACCAAAGGTGATCCTCTTCTATCAAGGAAGGTTTGCTCCTTCCGCCAGGTGCACAGCTTCAGGAATGATGTGCATGTGGTGGTGAGGAAGGGGACAGCCTTGCCAGGTGGGTCAGCTGAGTCACCTCTGGCCGTAGTGATCAATGAGGTCACAGATGTTGCCGCCAGATCATCCTTATATCTTTAATGCCTCTTTTCTATAGGAACCCCCCATGACCTTCTCTGCCCTTCATTTGTGACCATTTTTCCAAATGTACAAAGTCAATGGAAGGGTTGAAAAGTTTAGGATTCATGATAATAATACCAGGTATTTGGTGAACACTGTAATCGGCACAGGTCCTGGCAGGAAACAGGTGGCATAATTAGTTAGGAGATTTGAAGACATCGTTTATAAAGGAACTATTTACAGAGGGGTGAGCAGTATAAAGGGAACCAACAAGAAATGAATACCGTAGCATCTTGGAACTAGCACAGTAGAAAAGTCATTGTCAGCCCCTGACATAAAGGGCCATGGGAAGAACAGTATTCCTGGTTGATTCAGAGTTGGAACTGTCATGAGGACCTATTCGGCCTGAGCTGAAGTCAGGAGAGGCCCCTGCAAAGGAGGGGCAGGAGGCACAGTTTCCCCCAATTCTCACTCTTCCACCCCCTTTCCTTCCTTCCGATCCCCTGACAGTTCTTCCCATTGGCTGGAACCAGATGGGGTGCGGGCTTGGGAGCCTGGGTAATGGGGTCCTTACGGGTCAGCAGAGAAGGGGCAGAGAAGTACAGAGAATGAATTGGAACAAATGGAGAGTATGTCAGACATCACGTGAATGGGGTATTATCGCTGGTTTACAGATGAGGAGACTGAGGTATAGGGCGGTGAAGGTCACGCAGGTGTTACAGAAAAATGAAACGACCAGACACTGAGGGGTTAGGAGCACGATCTTTATTTACGTGCACGGACCCAGTGGAGACAAACTCCAAATTCTGAGCCCAGAACAATAGCCCCGCATTCCTTTTATGCTGGGCTAAGTGGGGGAGGGTATTGGGAGGCATAGTATAGATTTGGTGCGAAAAGGGCTTACAGAGGTGAGAGAGAAGCATTTACATCATAAGTCAGGGTAATTAGCATTTCATCTTTGGTATCAGCCTTGATTTCCTCTACACAGGTGCTAGGTCACTGAACTGGGATTCAAACCTGGGTCTATAGGCCCCTGAAGGTCAAGCCCTTCTATCCCAAACTTCATGGACCCCTCCTCCTAACCAGACTGGGTTTTCCTACAGGGTAGTATTCAGTGAACAACATAGTATCTGTTCAACACAATATAGACTTGAAATGTCATTTGTTCTTATGTCATAATTCTAAACAAGAATCTTTTATTTTTAGTACTTGGGTTGTCACTTAAAATTTTTGATTGAGGTATAATGCACATATAACATATTAGTTTGAGGTTTACAGCGTAATGGTTTGATATTTGTGTATATTGAAAAATGATCACCACAATAAGTCTAGTCGTCATCTGTCATTACACAGTTATGATTTTTTTTTCCCTTTTGATGAGGACTTTCAAGGCCTATTGCCTTAGCAACCTTCAGATATGCAGTAGAGCAAACTAATGCCATCTTGCTTACGTTATATCTCTGTGACTTATTTTTTATAACTAGAAGTTTACACCTTTTGACACCTTCACCCAAATAAGAGTCTAACTTAAAATGTGTTTAACACTAAAATTAAAATTTTAATTTTCAGTCTCGACACTTTTCATCACACTTTTTATTTTTTTGGCCACACTGCCATAATTATTTCCTGTTGGATTTTGGTACAAGTTAGAACAGTAAGTTATTTTCTTTTTAAAAAAATATTTTTATTGAATTTATGGGGTGACATTGGTTAATAAAACTATAAGATTTCAAGTGTGTGATTATATAGTACATCAGCTGCATATTGCATCATGCGTTCATCATCTGAAGCCAGGCCTCCTTCCATCGCCATTATCCCCCCTTTACCCTTTTCTACGTCAGCGCTCCCCCACTCCCTCTGGTGATCACCATACTGATGACTGTCTATGAGGGTCGGCTATTTATTTATTTACTTATTTTTTCATTTTGCTTACTCCCTTCCACAGTTACTTTCTGTGGGTATAAAAGTATAATGTTTTAAGTAAGAGTAATGCATATTCATAATGATGATCCATATCCCACACTTAAAGGGAGAAAGCTAGAAAATTCACTGAGGTAAATGGCAGGTTTCCTAGTGGGCCCCACTCAGAGGGGCGACAGCAGGGCCAGGATTCAGAAGCCTGGTGTGGGGTCTAATGCGACCACCTCCCAGCCCTGTGATCTAGAAAAGTGTGTGAATGTCTCTAGGCTCTCATTCTCAACTGTAACATGGAAAAAATACTTGTATAAAATTACAGAGGAGATTGTGAAATGGATTTAAGTAATTTTTTAAAATGCCTTTCCAACTCTCAGAGTCTATACCATGTATCTAAAAAGTGCTTTATAATTGGTGAAGAACTATTCAAATATAAATGCTACGAGATAATATGAGGTCCTGCAGTATTTAAAACATTATAATGTTATGTGTGAAACTTTAAAAAACTTGAAATACTATTATATTGGTTTTAGGTATACAGTGTAATGATTCAATATTCGAATATATTGCAAAATGTTCTCTGGGACTTTTTGTGGACAAAACATTATTTTACTCTTAAGTTGTTATTAGAGGAACTAGTTGTAACAGAGCTAAGATGATGGCTAGCGATTAGGAGGAAGTTAGATTTATTTGAAAGGGATTTTTTTTCTTGTCATGTTCCCCTAATATTAACTTCATTTGAAATTACTCTTTGGATTTTGTACGTTTGACACCTGGAATCAAGATGAGAAGGCAGAAGGGATGCTTTGTCCCCATCGTGCTATTGTTGCTATTGTTCTCTGAAGCAGGCGATGACTAACTGGCACACCGCGTCCTGAGCAAGCCACCGGCAGGCTGCAGCTACCGTCCCAGGCTCCAGTCAGGAGGGAAAAGTGGCTCTTTGGCTGTCAGAGGAAGCGCCAAAGATGCCATTACTGTTGCATTAGGTAGTCAAATAAGGGAAGGAAAGGGATTTCGAAACACTGACTTCTAATGTTACAGTCTAATTTTAAAATTTCAAAAATGTTGCTTCCTTTTTGGTGCTTAAGTTACCTGTTTATAAGTGAGAATTATTATGAGATTTGGGGTTTGAATGAAGGGACACATGTAAAGCCTTCTATTACACCATAGGCAGCTCTCAGTAAAAGATAACAGTTACATTTATTGGTTTTATTCACAATGGAGGGCAGGATTAAGCCAACAGGTAGAATTTACAGGGAAGTTTTGGTTCAATGTAAAGACTATTGTAATGGTTAGCTCCATTTAAGTGAATCTTTCTGATACTTCTTCAACTTGCTAAATGAAATAAAAAAGCATATAATGTGCACATTTACCTCTCTATATATTTGTAAATATCAGTCAATGAATATTTACTGAGGACCTACTGTGTCAAAGAACCATAGAGTATATAATACAAAGCATTAAAAGTATGGTCCACGCTCTCAAAAATTTAGTAAGCCCAGAACATTCTGAAAATATTATTAAAACATTATTTCAATAGGAACATAGCGGCATCTATCCAAAGATTTAATGAGTTCAACACTTTTATGAACAATGTATCTTCTGGGACACTGAAGCTTGAATTGGGCTATCAGAGTCAATAACATTTTAATTTATATACAAAAAATCATAACATTTCAAATTTTAACCTTTGTATATTTTGTGTATTACGAGGTGGGTAGGATTAGGGTCTTACTAGCTGTGATTCTGAAACTTGTTCTTTTCCATCTGATTGAGCATTTAAAGATAAAAGGGAATCCATAAAAAGATTTTTGCAATCAAAATTATGTTGAGTAATGTGTGCCACAGTTACGGCTATTTACTCTCTTCTTAGATGTATTTCCCTTAGGAAGGGCTCAAATGTGAATAAAACCCGATCTCGAAAGAAACTTTTATACTTTTTCTAAACTATTTATCCTTTAGTCTTCTGACCGTCACTTCAAAATGGTATACCATCTTTATCTTTTTATTTGAGATAATTGCATTTTTTGGAAAATAAAAATTTTTAATTTAAAAAATGTTTTCTCATTTTTTTTCCATGTCGTTTTCTCAAATGTCTCTGTTTTAATGAGGATGACTGTGGCCATACTATTTAAAATTTCATATGCTCTACTCCCTGGCCCTCCTAATCCCTCTTGCTTAGCTTTTCTTTTCCTTTTCAATGTTACCATCTTCTAGTATGTGTTATAGTTTCTTTTTTATTTACGGTATTTATCACTTTTTGTTTATCTTCCCCTGGAGAGTATAAGCTTCTTGGCATCGATTGGTCTGGGCAATTACTTTTTGGATATGACAACAAAGGCACATGAAACAAAAGCAAAAATAAACAAGTGAAATTGTATCAAACTTACAAGCTTACTCATAGCCAAGGAAACAATCGAAAGTCAACAAAATGAAAAAGCAACCTATGGAAGGGGAGAAAAATATTTACAAGCCATATATATGATAAGAGGTTAATATCCAAAAAATACAAGGAACTAATGTAAATCAATAACAAAAAAAAATTGAAAAATGGGCCTGAACAGACATTTTTCCAAAGAAGACAGACATATAAATGGTCGACAAGTACATGAAATGGTGCTAACACTTCTAATTATCAAGGAAATGTAAATTAAAATGACAATGGAATGTCACCTCATACCAAATGCTGGAATGGCTATTATCAAAAAGACAAGAGATTACAAGATAAAACTACCAGACAATCCAGCCATCCCATTTCTAGGTATATATCCAAAGGAAACGAAATCGGGATATTGGAGAGATATCTGCACTTCCGTGTTCATTGTAACATTATTCGCAATAGTCAAGACATGAAACACCTAAACTGTCTGTAGATGAATAAATGGGTAAAGAAAATAATATAATGGAGTATTACTCAGCCTTAAAAACGACGAAATCCTGCCTCTTGCAACAACTTGGATGAAGCTGCAGGACATTATGCTAAGTGAAATAAGCCAGATATAGGAAGAAAAATAGTGCTTGATGTCACTTATTTGTGGAATCTAAAACAGTCAAATTCATAGAAGCAGATAGTAGAATGGTGGTTGGCAGGGACTGGAAGAAGGATAAAAGGGGAAAAAGTTATGCAAAGGGTACAAAGTGGTCAAAGGGTACAAAGTTATGCAAGATAACTAAGTCCTAGGGATCTCATGTACAACAATATGACTATAGTTATCCCCACTGTATTATATACTTGAAATTCTCTAAGGGGTAGATCTTAGCTCTCTCTATGCTCATACACACATGCACAAAGAAGAAAATGGTAATTAAACTAGGTGATAGTTACATTAGCTTGATTATGATAATTATTTCACAATGTTTAAATACACCAAAGCATCAAGTGTAAGCCTTAAATATGTACAATTTTTATTTGTCAGAAAAAGAAAACTAGAATTTAAAACCCGATAGAAAGACTAGTTTGTCCAGCTGAATTTCCATTGAGTAGCCTGACATGGTGCTAATCGCATAGTATGTTGGTTTAATACCTCTGATTGTTGGCTGAAAATCTGACCCTCTTACAGTTCATGGTTTTCTAAAGATTTAGGGCAGTGTTTTTTAAAATTGATTTTCTGCTTTAACAGGCTTTTATTGTTTTATATAAAAGGTTATCTCTGTAATGGTTAAGGGTCCAAGACAGGTAAAATAAAGAGCAGTTTCGAATATAAACTTCAATCAAAATCTCTAGGGAAAATTTCTGAATCAAGCATGTTTTTGCAGCTCTGCTTTCTTCACCTGAGCTATTCTGTGTTGCAGAGTCATGGTTGTGTGCCACTGATGACTTATTTATTTAAGGATAGTTAATGGTTCTCTCAAGCTCTACTGGAAATGGCTGTAGCATGAGATAGCGTTGGGGAGAAACAGACCAAAGACAGCACAAAGTCCTCAGTCTGAGAGCACTAAGAAATGCAAGCTGAGCAGAAAAGCCTTGCTAGGGCAGTGTTTTGTAGATGATATCTTGCTTTGCTCATTTACTTTGGAGAACACACCTTTACAGTTGTCCGTTTCTTTATCAGCGCCTGGAAAGGATTCTGACTTGGATTTCATAAAGAAAACTGAAAGATTAATTTGAAAATGAAAACCCACATTGGAATCATAATTTTGAACGGTTAAAGAAACAGCTCAGTGGATTATGATGATTATGTCAATTTTCTGTTGTTCTGATACTCATTTATAATTTCATTATACTGGGAAACTGTTGAGTGTTTAACAGCTAAAATTGACAGAAATCTCTCTTTTCTGGTCTGCTCTCTATTCTGTCCTGCTTTTTTTATTCTATTTCTCTGATCATGTTCTTCTTACCCTGCACTGTGTTTGTTTCACTCCTGTTTGCACCCGGAATGGTTGCTGCCTGGTGTTAAGGCTTGTAATACCAATTTCAGAGAATACGAATTCTCAGTACTTATTTGCAGCTGTTTAAAGGGTAGGGTTTGGACTAGAGTTGTAGCTACTTGTTTCTATTGAACAGTTTTTGAGGGAGTTTCAAGGCTCTTTTATCCATCTGGCTAAAATATTTGAAACCTTAAAAAAATATTTAGGACTTAAAAAATCAGTTAAAAATATGGAACAAAAATTTTAGTATCAAAATTGATAGTACTTTCTTTTTTATTTTTTATTTTACTTTTGTATATTTTATTGAGTATCCTATTAGAGTTGTCCCATTTTTTCCCCCCTTTATCCCCTCCACCCTGCACCCCATCCCATCTTTCCCATACTTCTTAGTCCTTGTCCATGGACTTCACACACCAGTTCTTTGGCTTAATTTCCCACACTACTCCCAGCCTCCCCCTGTCCACTTTCTTTTTGTCACCATTTCCCCAGCACTTTCCCCAGCCCCACCCTCAATCCTTCCCCCATTTGGCTTTGTTGGTGGGTCCTTTATCCATGTTCCTTGATGACACTTCCCCTCCTTTCCCCCTGTCATCCCACTCCCTTCTGGTTACTGTTAGTTTGTTTTTTATTTCAATGTTGCTGTTTACATTTTGCTTGCTTGTTTATTTTGTTGATTAGGTTTCACTTATAGGTGAGATCATACAGTATATGTTTTTCACCTCCTGGCTTATTTCACTTAGCGTAATGCTCTCCAGTTCCATCCATGCTGTTGCGAAGGGTAGAAGCTCTTTCTTTCTCCTGTGTAGTATTCCATTGCATAAATGTACCATAGTTTTTTGATCCACTCATTTACTGTTGGACACTTAGGTTGCTTCCAATTCTTGGCTATTGTAAATTGTGCTACTATGAACATTGGGGTACATAGGTTCTTTTGAACTGGTGTTTCAGGGTATAATCCCTAATTCTTAGGGTATAATCCCAGCAGTGGAATTGCTGGGTCAAAAAGGCAGATCCATTTTTAGTTTTTGGGGGAAATTCCAAACTGTTTTCCACAGTGGCTGGACCACCAACAGTGCACTAGGGTTCCCTTTTCTTCACATTCTCATCAGCACTTGTTTGTTGATTTGTTTATGATGGCCATTCTGGCTGGTGCGAAGTGGTATCTCACGGTGGTTTTACTTTGCCTCTCTCTGATGGCTAGTGATGCTGAGCACCCTTTCATATGTCTCGGGGCCTCTGTGTGTCCTCCTTGGAGAAGTTCGGTCCTTTGCCCATTTTTAAATTGGATTGTTTGTCTTCCTAGAGTGGAGTTGTGTGAGTTCCATATGATAGTACTTTCAAAAACAAAATTATATGTATACTTTTACATGTTAAGACACACAATTATGTTTCATATGGGATATTTTACAACATATTTGATGTAATCAGGTTAGTCAAGGTGCTCTGTTTCTGCCTCAGAGCTTTCTCTGACCTGCAGGGGACAGCCTGTCTCCCTGCGAGTTGGGCCAGGAAGTGCCAGGGACTTAATGCCATCTGGGGCACCCGTGGCCAGTGGGGAGCGGGAGCCAGTGGGCAAATGTCCAGCCCCTGTGCTCAGACGGAGAAAGCTGGGAGCATTCCGCATGCTTCTCAAGGGTCCTGTGGACTAAGCCCCTTTGCCCACCGCAGCGCCTTGGTCGCAGCCCCTGGTATTGGTTACTCACTCTCTCTACTCCCTCAGCGCTACTTCCTCACACCACTCCTCAGTTAAACACCTGCAGTCAAGCTTTTGTCTCAGGCTTTGCTTCTGGGGGAACCCAGAGGGAGACACCTAGCAATCCATCTTTCTGTTTAGAGAAAGAGCTGCAGCCCTTTTCTTTTCTCTCCCTGAAGTCTCCAACAGCTGTTCAGGTAAAGGTTCTAGAACCTGTTTTGGCTTCTTTTCTGTAAAGAGAAAGAAATTTTAATGGGGATACCCAAATGGAAACCTTAGGGTCCTCTAGGTAGAGGTCCTTGGATTCTAAGATTTTTCCTGGCTGTCATTTACTTACATGCCTTTACTGTCTGCATCTTCCTGGGGTTTTATTGATGACCAATCACCTCCACTGTGGGGGACTTTCCAGTACCTTGGAAATATAAGACATGGGTAGATACTAAAGTAGTAACACTACTTACTAATGGACAGATAAAATATGAGTCAGGTACTATATATTCTTTAGGCACATTTAAAAGAATAACCCAGACCTGTGAAGCATGGTTTGCTGCATAAAGACTGGAGGCAAAATGATTATTAAGAGATTGTTCTCATAATATATATCATAAGAGCGGAAGGCTTATACCAGGGTGATGACGGTTGGAGAACACTGAATCTGGGAGGCATTGCAGATCAAATTTGTTCAGTATTTAATAGATGGTGGAATGCGTAATACAAGTGAGAAAACAAGCCAGCAAAGTAACTAAAAGAAAGTGGTGATTCTACTAACGGCAGTGGAGAAGTTGGAAGGGTAAGTTCAACTTCTAACGAGGAACTTCGTGCTTTTGAGGCAGCCTAATATGTTACAAAGAGTGAAGGTTTTGGTATCTGAAATCTTTGTGTTCTATCCCCAGTTTAACTTTTTTGCAAGTGATATGACTTACAAGTAAGTCATTAGCTTCTCTGACCCTCAGTTAAAGGGGTGAGTAATTACCCCAGTGTAGTTTTAAGGATTAAAGATGAGAATTATTGAAAGATAAAAGCTCCAAAATGGTACTCATTGATACCATCCAAGTAGAAACATTCAGAAGTGGTTAGGGGATGAGACGCTGGGAAGAGAGAGACAGCATATCTGGACGCGTAGATGTGCTCATAGGTGCAAAACAAAATTCGAATGAAATGCAGGAAAGAGGTATTAACTGAAACTTAGGGGGAACAAATAGCCCATGTCTGGTACCTGGCTGGTGATTTTGGCAAGGTGTAAGGCAGCATTTATAACTAAATTGAGGACCTGCTAAATATTTGTTTTTTCCTGCAAAAACTTTATTATTGCCATTTGACCCAAGGAACGCGAGGGGCCTCCTGGATAGTTAAAAGGCTGCCTAGTGGTTGCAGGAAGAGGCTCAGGCAGAAGCCAGATGTAGGGGGATGGAGAGAGGCCCCTCGAAGCCCTCCAAGCTCCAAAGGCCCCTGCTTGGGCTTGAAGCGGGTGCCTTTTAAAGAGATACTCGCCCAGTCCAGCCTGGGGGCCCAGCTGGCCTGTGGAGGTGGGTCAGGTTGTTGCCCATCTTCTTGATGAGGTTCACCTGCTCACCCAGGAAGCGGTTCTCCAGCAAGTCACAGAGATGAGGGTCCATGCGGGCAGAGCCCAGGGCCTGCAGACCTAAAAGGGTCTGGGTCAGATTCTTCTCCCAAGCCATGGCGGCTTCTAGGGCATCCTGAGTTTGGTCCCACTCATCGTGGGGAAAGAGAACATGGCCACTGAGCTGGTTTTGCAAATTTAAGAGATGCTTGGTGCCCTCTCACTTTTCGGTCAACTCTCAGAAGAAGTGGCCCTCGCCCTGCAGAGCCACATTGTCCCCGTGGAAATAGAAGCCCCGAGAGAGGTAGGCGTGGGAGGCCTGCAGGGTGACCAGGTGGTTGACGACAGCCTCCACCTCAGTAGAATAACGTATGATTTTGGGAGTTTGTGGTTGTTCTGCAATAAGGAGTTAAGCTCAAAAAAATGGTGTTGGCTGGTCTTGGAGGCTGAGGATGGCTGAGGTGGTCCCAAAGGTAGTGACTGTAAAAGAGGTTGGAGGGTGGTTGGAGGCTGGAAAAAGGGACGTCCCTAGGTCTGCTGGTCCAAACGCTGTTGAAGTAGGAGACAAATCCTGGGCAATGCCAAGGACACTACTGGGATCTGTCAGGTTTTTGTGATTAATTACACTCCAACTTATCTTTCCTCAAAGACAGGAAAAAAAAAAAAAGGATGTACAATTTCAAGAGAATGATTATTTCCCCAGAAATGATATAGCACAAACCTTTGGAAATACAGCAATTTGAGGGACAACTACTCCCATTCTTATTATTTTTGAAAGTATTTTGTCTTAAGAAATAATTTGGTTTGTGACAGAGGTTTTTTTTTTTTTTGAAATAATGAACCATTGCTCATTATAGGGAAAAAGTGACATGTGGATTGCTGTTGGAATTAGTTATTAATCTGCCTCTATTTAAGAGCAAGAACTCTAGTGTCTAACCTTTGAGGTTTGAGGACAGTCTCCTTCCCTGAACACACCCTCGATCCCAGCAGCGCCCCCACGAGGTGGTGTCAGAAAGCCCTAAGTTACTTAGCTATTTCTATCTTGTAACAAATGAGTATAAACTACAGAATGAGGGGATTGGCAGCCAGCAGCTGTAGGTTAGGGATTTGCCCCTTGGACCTCAGTGAAACTTGGGCCACGATTCTGCAGCCCACCCTCATTTCTTAGGGTTCAGAAACGAAGCAACCAGGAGAGCCTCAGCAGCAGTCAGAGACCCCATCTTGTATGAGCTTCTGTCAATCATGAGGATCTCAACAATAAGCGGCTAAGTTGTCTTAAAGAGGGTAGCATTTCTGATCACGTTATGCTATTGGGAAGGGCAGAGGTCATGATTGAAAGAGCAAGGGAACGGGAGATTCCTAGTCTTAACGCTGAGTCATGGCTGGACCCAAACCCCGCCAAGTGGAGTGGTGAACTGATCTCCCAGCAGAGGGCAGTGCAGCAGGCTTTTCTGGTGGAGAGGGACCCGCATCCCATGGATACAGGTTTGAAGAAAATTCCTTGTTGATGGAGTACTGGAGTTGCTGCTGCTTTTCTGGGTTGTGTGGCAGGATGAGGGCCTCTGTCCTCTTTCACCTTTTTGTTTCTTCTCTTTCTCATTTTTTTTAAGGAAAGTAGGTACTTTCAGCATAATTGTGTACTGGAGTTATTTATGAAAGACAATATTACTAAGAGAAGCCTTTTGTTCAATGAGATGTTGGAGCATGGTTTCCTGTGGACTGGAAGGTGATCTTTAAAAACAGCATAAATTAGTAATTTGCACGAGGCACATTGGTGATTAGCAACAGTTTCATCTGGTAACATGTGTACCTGTCTGCCCTTTAAAATATAGCAGTTGATTAGGGAAAGGCTACGGAGGTATTTTCTTTCCCTTCCAATGAAGCTCACCTTTACTACACTGAGCTCTGCGTTCCCAGGACTGGGTACCTGTGTCCTCATATGTCTAAGGGGGAATTTTCCTGTGCCTCGGAATAGAAAGGGTAATAAAAAGAATCACGATGTCCACGAATAACTCAGGGCTTTTAAAGTGTCATGAGTATTTCTGGCCCAAGGGTTATAGAAATTCTAGTCAAGAGTCATTTTAATAATAACATTTGAACATGTAAGAAAATGAGCTGCAGCGCATAAAGGGGGTGCACAAATATAGTACATTTCAACTTAATAACCATCACATCTTCCAAGTCATATTTTCACAAACCCTTTGTCAGTTGAAATTTTTACCCACTCCCAAAATTAGGACTGGTCTGACACACATTTTTCAGATATAATCCCTTTATCTCCCTACAGAAATCCCTCGCCCCCTACTGGGCCTGAAGAATCGTTTGGGTATCTTCCTCATGTGTCTGCTTTTAATGACTCATTATGTTATTTACTGTCCATTCAGCTGTGAGAAGGTTCTGGAGAGAAGCCCTTCTGAGAGCTCTGTAGGGGCAGACATATCTCCACGGAAAGGGCTCTGAGTCGCATCTGCTGTTGTTGGCTGGTACTTACTGCTGCTCAGGCCACCACCTGCAGTGCCCTGGTGCACATTAGTCTTGGAGGGGTGCCTGCGGTGCATCCAGGCTTTTGAGGGTCCTTTGACTAATGGGAGCAAAGTTCTCCAGGCCTGAGATTTGGGAGACAGGGCCGATTAGGAGGCCTGATAGTCCCTCCCGTGATTCTTGGAGGCGCCCCAACCCCCGTCCTGTCTGACGAGCAGGAAAATGTAGTGGTCTCTTCTTATTCCACTAGCTCACACCAAGTATGAAATGTCTTTGACTGCCCTGCCCCATTTTGTGGATCTATGGCTTAGTTGTTACTGAATTCAGACTGCTTGAGTCTATTTCCTACTTTTACAACTCAAATGGTTGTAATAGATTCACTCAGTAGATTGTATCGAATATTTCGTGCCCCAAAGGTAAAATCAGGTTGGTGATAATGGACCCCTTTTTTAGTGTTGTGAGGATTAAATGGGATAAATTTGCAAAGCATGTGATCTACATAAGAAAAGTTTCTATTTATCTTGCTTGTTTTTTTAAAAAAAATTTTTAGTTTTCAATTACAGTTGACATACAACATTATATGAGTTTCAGGTGTACAACCCAGTGACTAGACATTATATCACTTACCAAGTAATTACCACGGTGAATCTCATACCCATCTGACACCATACGTAGTTACTATAATATTACTAACTGTATTTCCTATGATGTACTTTACATCCCCATGACTATTCTGTAACCACCAATTTGTACTTCTTAATCCCTTTACCTTTGCCACCCATTCCCCAACCCACCTGCCAGCTGGCAGCTGTCAAAATGTTCTCTGTATCTATGAGCCTGTTTCTTTTGTTACTAGGTTTTTGATGAGTCTTGTGGATGTACGTTTTGTTTGTTCCTTCATCCTTCTTCCGGTAATCTGTTCGAGGCAGTTGTGGGATTGTTACAATGAACCCTCTGGCAGCCCTAAGCCTGGAGGTGTGGGGAGGACGAAGAAGGATGAGGAGAGCGTACCCGGAGAGCTTAAGTCTGGAGTCTCTGCAGTCCTCCATTGTACTGGAGTGGACGCTTGGGACATAGCCACAGTGAGTAACACGTGCCACAGCAGTGGCTTCCAAACCTGTGTGAGGCTCAGGATTACCTGGGAAAATTAAAAACTATTCCCCGAGATTGGTCAGTAGATCTGAGGTGATCATTGGAATCTCTATTTCTAAAACGTTCTCCACTTGACTTTGATAATAGATCTTGTTTAGAAACCCTTGCCTGGTGGTATTAACAGCAGAATTTGGGGATGAATATCAGGGTGAATGTGAGATGAATGATGTTTCCTATCGCCATTCTTTTACAGAGAAACGTCCAATTGTGGTCTTAAATAAACTCGACTTTGGCAGCAGCCTGTAGAGCCATGTCTGACTAGTCCCTTATGCTGGGGACAAAGGGGTGGGAGGTGAGCACAGGGATTGGACGTATAGTTACAAATCAGAATGAGCGCCAAAAGGTATTTTTTCCTGGGACCTGCTCAAATACAATCGAGGCCATCCATTATCTCTCTGTGTGTTTCCCTGCCTTGAGATCATTGTTTCCGTCTGCTGGCCTTCTGTCCAAAACAGGGGAAGAAGGACCTTTGAACATCAGCCAAGCCAGGACTAAATGTGAATAGATATCGCTCTATTCTCTTTGTAGCCAACAGACAAGCAAAGGGAGCTCATTTAAACTTTGGGATTATGGAGAGTGAAGAGATTTAAGGAAAATTTACCTTCATCCTCACTTTTACTAGATCATGCAATATGTTTCTCAGAGCTGAAAAATCATTTGAGGAATTCAGTTAATGGCTTTTCTATGGAGTGGAAAAGACAGTAGTTGTTTACATTGATAAGGTCCCCAAATAACTGTTCAAGTCTGTATCACTTCTGCCAGCCTAAATAATAATAAAAAGCAGCAGTGTATAACCTGAATAGTTCTTGACTACCTTGATGTCTATTTTTGCCTGTCAACTCATCTCCAAAATATTAGGTATGTTAGTTTAATGATAGTGGGGACTTCTTGTCGCACCTCTCCTTGTAGAAGTGGCACAGCATGTCACATGGTGCAGCCTCCTCCGAGCTTTCTTTAGACATCGGCCTCACAAAGTCCCCAAAATAACTGCTCAAAACTCCCACTGTCTTGCTCTTACAAGGATACATGTGGTCACATTTAGGGCCCACCCAGCGAATCCAGCATAAGCTTCTCCTTTTAAGACCCTTAACTTAATCACATCATTTGCCATTTCAAGTAATACTCACTCTTGTATAATCGAACAGTCACAGGTTCTGAGGAGCAGACACGGATTTTTGCAGTGGGTCATCATTAAGCCCACTACAGATATAAAGCCGTTCTTGTTTAATTTTGTTTTGTTTATTTTGTTTTACGGAGTGTTGGTTCACCTGCAAAACTCTGATCCTGGGTTAAATAAAAGTGTTGAAATGGTGTGACACAGGAAATAACCAGTTAGAGCAAATGCCACCAGGAAATGACTGTTGCAGTGAGAGCAGTGTGCACTAGTTGCGTGTCAGCCCCATCTAGAAAATATTCTTATCACTTCGGAGGACAGGCAAAATTGATTAAATTATTAAGACATTAAAAGTCTTTCACACTGCTCATTATAATAGATCGCACTGATATTGTAAAAATTGTAAAGTGACATGGAATGGGCAGCATAAGAAGGACTTTATGAAGCCATGTCCTTAACTGATGACTGGATTATTTTTGTGGCTTCCTTAGATTTTCTGTGTTTACAAGTTTCCTTTTACTTCCCACATCTGGTCTCCTTTCTTTAAAGTATCCCAGTGATAAATTTGCATGAAAATAATTCTATTCTTAGATTTAAAAAATCCATTTGTAGGGTAGGGATCAGGAAATGGTTACTGACATTTGGAGTAAGCTCTTAATTTAAAAAATTAGATTCTGGGCATGCCACCCAATCAAATAGATACTTAAAAATGAGAGTAGGTGGAGGATTTGTGACCACTCATCTCTAGCAGGATGGGAATGCCACAGTTTCCATCACTTTTGTAGCTGTTCTCAATTAAAGAGTTATTTGGCTAACACAAGTGATTGCCTTGAAGATGGATTGGCTCTTAAAAGCAAATTTCCTCAGCCTGGAGCCTGCACTGATCCAGGAAAGTGATCAAGCTTTGAATTGCTTTTCAGACACCGCTGGTCCTAAGGCATGTCATTAGACACCTGTTTCCTCTACGACAGAGGTTCTCAGCCTTGGCTGTACATTAGAATCGCCCAAGAGCTGATAAAAACCCTAAGGCTTAGGCCAATTACAGAGGAATCTCTAGAGGCGGTGCTTAGCCCTCTGTCTTTTTACAACTCTCCAGTTGACTGTACAGTGTAGGTGAGTTGGGAACTGACCCTTTGTCCTGGGAGAAAATAGTCCTGGCTCTCCTCCCAGGTAAGAGGGTCCTTAGAAACAATCTTTTACGAGAGATCCTTAGTGTCCCTAGTATCATCATATTACTATAAGACTGGGATTATATACTTTTAAAAATTACACATTCAGGTGTTTCCGGTACTTGCTACTAAGAACCGGGTTTTAAAAGCAGGTTGGGGATGGCAGAATCAATTCAAACATCACTTGATAGCTGGAGGGGGTGTCTAGCCCTCAATTATTTGTGGCTCTTTCTGTCATAAGAAGAACTTTATGTCTTTAAGTCCCCATCCTGAGTCCCAGTTCCCAATGACAGGACAATGCAGAAATGCCACACAGTATCTGTTTCAGGGGCTATTATAAAGTGATGAGAAGGTTTTGGTAGCTTGGGCTCCTTTCTTAGCAGTAGATGGGGAGAAATGAATTGATTTGAGGTATGTTCAGAGGGTCGAATGTGTAACACTATGTGAGTGTTGGAGGGTGGAAAGTGAAAGAAAGGGTGGCGACAAATATATCTGTCAAAAGAGATTGGGTGTGGTCAGAGTGGATGGCAGAAGATTTGACTTTGGGTGGTGGACACACAATGCAACATACAGATCATGTATCATAGAAATGTACACCTGAAACCTATATACTCTTATTAACCAATGTTACCCCAATACATTTAATTTAAAAAGTAAACTTCAGGCCTCTGGCTTGAATAAATAGGTGGTATTATTTCTTGAGATAGTGAACACAGGAGTGGCTGTGGGACAAAGGTCACAAGTATAGTTCTGGGCAAACTTGAGATGTCTTATGAGATGTGCAAGCAGAGATGACAATAGGACAGTTAGGGTAGGAAAAGAGGCTGGAAGTTATAGGTACTTGCAACCGGGTGGGTGAAATTGTCTACAGGGAATAAAAGAAGAAAGTGAAATGGAAGAGTAGTTGCTTTTATGTTGTTTTTATTTTAAATAGGCTACATTTATGATGTTGGGATGTTGATGGGAATCAATCAGTAGTGAGGGAGAGGTTGAAGATACAGTGGCCAGAGTGAAGACTCTGAGAAGGAAGAGGAAACAGGGTTTAGAATATGTGAGGAGGGAGTGGCCCATGTTTGGTCAAAGGGCTTTTTTTTTTAATTGTAGGAGGAAGGAAAGAGGGAAGGTTGGCTATAGATGCAGATGGATTTGCAGCCACAAAGGTAGAAACTCGAGGGTATTCCCATCTGATGCCTGAAGTCCAGGAAGAACCCAGGGGCCGAATGTCTCTTATGCCTGAGAGTTATGCGCCACTGTTTTCTGAAGGTATGAGACACATAGGGTTTGTATTTTTATTATTTTTTTGAGCAGAAATTCTATAGTTCTCCTTTCTAAAGCATATCTTAGAAGTCCATATGCCCAAGGAGGGGGAAACTAATATAAATCTTTATAAAAGCCAGGACTCTCAGTGAATCAAAGGGAAAAAAATTAAAGGTTGAAAAGCTTCATAGTACATAACCCTTTGAAACTAAACTTTGAGGATCAAAAATGTCCATTTTCTGAAGGAGACAAAAAATATACTTAATAGTAATTACCAGCAGATTTTATTTTAAATCAGAGCTAATACTCTTTGAAAAAGACCTAACTTACCGCATCCTCCTATTAAATTTTCTTTTCAAAATCCACCCACTCTCAGAATACTGACATTTTCTAGGCAGGCAACTAATTAACTTCTTTTACTGTAGAGCACATGCCTGAGACTGAGATATAAAAGATACTGTACTGTAAAATTATTAAAAACTCACAGCAAAAGTATGGGGACATTGACCAAAGGGAGATGAGTCTTCTGTCGGGAAGTGCTCTTCGCAGGGATGCAGGACCAAGAGGCAGAAGAGGCACAGGCAAGACTGGTGATGTGCTTGCAAAATAACTGCCTGAAAGTCTCAGCCTCTGCCATCTTCCTGGCTCGTCAGGCCCAGAGAGTGTGGCAGCATTGCGCTACCGGTGAGGTTGCTATATTTGGGCCACACAGCATGAACATCAAAAGGATGAGGCACTTAATAGTCACAGTAAAGAGAAGGGGAGGGGTAGGGAAGAAAATGGACGATGACTTCCTATTTCAGTCCCTGTTTCCAAAGCACATTTCCTCTGTATGATTCCAGTTCACAGCCAAGCATGGGGTCTGCTGGACCTGATCAAATGGGCTGAATCAAAACACTCAGGCAAGTGTCTGGTCCTGGGGATCCAACCTTGATGTTTTGGGGAAAAGAAGACATATAAATGCAATAACTAAGGACAAGTTTGAGGCAATAGCTGAGTGAGTATTAAATTGTGAGGAAGTGACTAGATGTTGTAATGGTCCCGCAAGAAGTCTAAGCACAGGGGCTTTGGACAAGAAGGAGATTTTATGGAAGGGATAAGTCTTGAAAAAGGCAGCAGGGATAAGATGATTAGAAGGAAGGAGAGAAGCATTTCAAATGAGGAATATTGTAGTGAAGGTTCCCCAGGAGCAGGCACTGGGGAGCACCCGGCGATCAACCCACCACTGCGGTGCTACTACAGACAGGGTGTGGAGAACGGGAATGGAATTTCTGAGGTGACCCTCTAGTATAGGGACTCCAGCTCAGGGAAGCCAGCCCCTGGTTTTCTGCTGCCTTTTATGATTGATTAACCTAGCAATTTACACACCTATAATTCAGTTTTTTGTTACTGGTTCATTGATCTTCATTCCCCTTATCAACAAAAATAAAGGGATTGTTGAATATCATGTAGCTTGATTTGCCTGCATTCTAAAGCAGGCTGTTGATCAGGGCCTCTCTCTGATCAGAAAGTGACACAGATGGAGAAGAGAGGAAAACAGGTGAAACAATGCACTTGTGAGTGTAGCAGGTGGCCTCCTGGGGCCTGGACTGGCCGTTCTGGGAATGGAGGATCATGTCATGTGGCGAGAATCTCTGGGTTTACTTGTTTCTTTGTAGACTGAACAGGAGAACTGTGTCTAGTGACTTGATCAGTGGCTCTTCGGGAGCACTGGAGTTCTGTGTTTTTAACCAGTGAGAAAGTGCTTCATGAGGACTGCAGACAGTTTGCCCAAGTTTGCTAATTTCCCTGGGTCACTCCATTGCAGTGACCTGACCACCACAAATTGATGGGCTCCATCTATTGGCATGATTTTACTCTCCCAGCAAAGCAAAAGCCATCCTATTTCCTGACTTGAAAAAAATCTTATCTTTCCATTCCACTTGACTATTTCTTTCACTATAATACCTTTGTATTCTTAAATTTTGTAATATTATATATATTCTTATAAGCCATCTCAAACCTTATTTTGAAGGACGTAAAATATAAATACATAATAGTTTTTTCTTTGGTCTAAAGAAGGAATTATGAAGAAAAAATCCTAGAAGAAACCATCTAGGTTACTTATTGCCAAGCGGTAGGATTAACTAACCCCTACAGCCTGTTTTTAAAGACTTTCTATGAGAAATAACTTGTATCTCTGTGATACACTGTAATGTTTGACAGCGCTTATCATCAGAAATTTCTTCGTGTTTGACCTAAATTCATAGGTTACATTTTTCCAATTATATTTTTAATAAAAAGCTTTAACTGAAAGTGACGATGGGGAAGGGGGGAAGGGGATCATAGAGGAAAGGAGGGAAGGGCCAAGCCAAGGAACATGAATTGAGGACTCGCGGGCATGGATAAAGAGGTGGGGGTTGACTGTAGGTGGGGACGGGACAGTGGGAGCAACGGGGAAAAGACAGGACAACTGTAACTAAACAACAATTTTTTTAAAAGAAAAAAAAAACTCTTTATTTTATAACAAATATAATCTCTTCCATCCCCTCCCATCAGTTGTAGATAACTAGGTATGTCATGTTAGACAACTAGGCAAACTCTCTACATATGACTGGGTTCACATTTTCCTTCTCTAAATTTTGAATAGTGTGGCCTGAGCAAACCAATAAACTCCTCTATGTCTCAGTCTCCAACCATAGGTTGCATTGTAGTAACAGGAGTTCCTCATTTATCCTGTCTCAGGTGAATTCTCTTTCCCTTGTTCCAGCTCTTGGTGTCCCAGTCCAATTTCAATGACCTATTTGACAGGTACTCCCGCCCCACCTGGTAAGCCCCTGAGGGCCTTAGTGGCGGAGTGCGATAATTGCGTCCTCAGAGGGACACTAAATTATTGGTGTGTGTGGATCCAAACCTGAGGACAATCAGTCCCACTCACCGAATGGTGAGCCACTTGCCACGAGGACTCCTGAGGTTTGAGCAGGTAGTAGGTTCCAGGCCAGTGGGGGGTCTGCTGGCTTGACCCTGGGCCACCTCGGTGCAGGAGTTAATTTTGTAGGGCTTCTGGGCTTTTGCAGGGTTTCTCTCTCAGGGTCCCATGTTTCAGCCCCAGAGTCTGCTCTGAGGTGTATCAGGGACAGATCAGATATGCTCCTCTCTCCTCCTCCTCTCTTGCAGCTCCCTCCATGCCTCACGCCATTCTTCATTAGACTGTTACCCTCAGTGGTGCCAAGCACATAAAACATGGGGACTCTGTCTCTACTCCTCACTCTCTCTAGAGTAAAGCAGGACTATGTCTTAGAAACACAGGACTAATTTCTTAGAAACTCTCCCGTTGCTGAGATGAGAAGCTTTCATTACATCTCGGTGAGTCACTCTTTCCCAAGGAGGACAGAATAATTTTCTCAAGGAAGCAAAACAAGTAATGTGTGTGTGAAGTTCTGACTCCTGAGGAAAAGGAGCAGAACTGAGTATCATTCGGATTTTGTTATAACAGCATATCCTGAGCTTGGAGGTGATTATTAAAATGAGAGAATAGACTCCATTTTCTGGCCACAGTAAACACAATCCTTTTAGCCTTTAAAAAATTAAGTATTTTGCAAACCTGGTCATCTTTATTGCTCTTCCTGTGTCCTCCCCCAGATCCTCATATCTTTCTTTACACTTAAGGCTGCTAACTCAGTGCTCTGTGAAGGTTCTGTCTGATGCCAGTTCACATCATGGTTTTCAATGCCATTTTGGCAACCACGTATTCTTAGCAGACTTTGGATAATTTTTATAATTGTACTGCTTTGCTAAGTCATGCTCAGCTTTGTTCCATGATATTTGATAGCCAACCCTTCTTCAAGACACCAACATTTCAGATAATTTAAAGTCATTATTTAAGGCACTCCTTAGCAGCTTATGCTGACTTGATGTTGTTGTTGAAGAACCTCTCAAATTATGAGGCAGGGTCTGTCTCCACTACTGGAAACAAAAATGACAAACACTCACTTTCCCAGCCTCCCTTGCAGCTAAGGCATGGGAGTCTCTAAGAAAGAAAGAGACAGAGAAGGAGGGAGGGGGAGAGAGAGAGAGAGAGAGAGAGAGAGAGAGAGAGAGAAATTGAGCCTGAATCCAGCTGTACTTGAAGCCAGGCTTACCCCCTACCACTCACCAAAACTTTTTGGTTATACAGCTTGGTATACATAGATCACCCCACCTTTTTCCTTAAGACAATTTAATTTTAATTTTCTGACACTTGAAACCAAAAATGTCCTAGTTAATACATACAGTATAATTTTTCTCTTATAAAATAGTAAAATAACCTCTAATGTTATTCTTTTTTGTTTATAACAACTTCATCAGTTTGCTAAGATCAGTTAAAACTTCAAATAATTAGTCTTCTTTTCATTGCCCCTCCTTCCCTCACCAAAGTGTGGGTCTGTTTTGCCTTATAGACCATTAGTCCATAAGGTAAATTGTGAATGGACATAAAATTACACTTACAATAAATATATCCAAAGCTTCCCTCTCCTCTCACCCCATACTTGATACTTTCATATATTCACATTGATTCAGAGACTACTTGAAGGATGTGGTAGGCTGCCTCCAAGATCACCCCCAATGGTTCCACTTTCTCATATTCATACCCTTGTGTACTTTCTCACATTGAACCGGGTTGGTCTGGTACAACACCATAGAAAATGGCATATCATTTCCAAGATGGGTATCAAAATCTGGCATGTATACCTTGGGCTTGTCCTCCTCTCCCTCTTCCTCTGGGGAAATCCATCTGCCATATTGTAAGCAGCCCTGTGAAGATAGTCATGTGGTGAGAAGGTGAGGTCTCCAGCCAACAACCATGTGCATGAACTTGAATGTAGACCTCCAACCCTGGTTGAATCTCAGCTGATTACAGCCTCAGTTGATACTTGGATTGTAGTCTCCTGAAAGGCCATTCTGAGACAGAGCTTTTTGATGGTCCCTGATTCTTGACCCACAGAAACTGTGAAAAAATAAATGTATTCTTTCTAAGCTACTAAGTTTTGGGGTGATTTTCTACATAACAATAAATAACACATAGATGGCTTAACTTAATTTACAATATAAGATTAAAAATTAAATAACTGCATGAAGGAAATGGGACAAAGGAAAGTCAGAGTAGAGAAGAGAAAATGGACACAGGGTTGAAGTCCGAATACAAAAATGCATGTTGCAAGGTCCTATTTCTTTCTTTAAAAAAAAATTATTTATTTTTAGAAAGACAGGAAGGGAGGGAGAAAGAGGGAGAGAAACATCCATGTGTGAGAGAAGCATCAGTCGGCCGCCTCTTGCACACCCCCAACCAGGACCCGGCCCATAGCTCAGACATGTGCCCTGACCAGGAATTGAAATGGCAACCTTTTGGTTTGTGGGACAAATGCTTAATCCACGGAGCCACACCAGTCAGGGCAAAGTTTTGCTTTTTCATAAACCACAGACTTGTCCTAAAGATTTTGGCAAACAGTGCAAAAAAAGGGAGACACAATTAGTAAAATCTAGACAGAAATTTGTCTACTAGATCACTAAAAGAACATCATGCAGTATCATGAACAAGTATTTTAAAAACAATTTTGCAGTAGGAAAAATAAGTATTTGTTCATGTTCACAGTTACAGTGTCTAACAATCATACAGAAAAAGGAACTGAACTAAATTGTGCTTATAGAGGTCAGGGTTAATGATTACCTTTGTGAGGAAGGGTGGGAAATGGGAGGGCCAAGTGGTGGGCTCCTAAGGGTGTTGGTAAGATTTTGTTTCTTGATTTGAGCGCTAGTGTCATGGATACGCCCACTTTCATAAACATCTACCCTTGTTGTACATGCTTCTCTATAAACATTATCCTGCAGAGAGAGTTAAAAATAACCAAAAAATAAGCAAGCAAGCTCTTAAGTTAGAAATTAATCAACAAGCCCTGGCTGGTGTGGCTCAGTGGACTGAGTACCCGCCTACGAACCAAAAGGTCACCGGTTTGATTCCCAGCCAGGGCACATGCCTGGGTTGCGGGCCAGGTCCCCAGTAGGGGGTGTGTGAGAGGCAACCACACCTCGATATTTCTCTCCCTCTCTACCTCCCTTCCCCTCTGTCTAAAAAAAAAACAACCCCCAAAAAAAACAAACAAAAAAAAGAAATGAATCAATAAGATAAAAATTATAGAACAATAATAAAAAAGAAAGAAGTATAATAGAAGGCCCTGAAATCTATTAAAAGCAAACTCTGCAGAAATTGGATGTCATGGTGTTTGACACATTGTAGGTGTCACTAAATGCTTGTGGAATCAATGAGCAAATGAATGTTTCCCTTCAAATCTTCCCTCAGTCAATTCTTCAAGAGCATTATTTCAAACACTAATCTTTTAGAAGCTCTTTTCATTTGTTTTATCCACATAAAACATTTTCTAGTTCAGCATTTAAAGATTGCCAATTCTTTTGTTACATACATCTTTTTTTTCAATCACACTTAACACTTATGGCATGCAATATGCAATAGGCAACTGGAATAATGAGATAGTTGGAAATAATTTGACACAATATGCTTCCAAGGAATGAGACAGCAATTCCTCTACTTACAACTTAAAAAGGTTCGAAAGCCTCATACATTTCCTTAGTCCAATGTGACACTTAGGCAAGTGATTGCTGATATCATCTGTTGGTGGTTGGCAGATTTGCTTTTTTTAAAAATTACCATGAATAGGCTCTTATTTGATTTTATGAAAGTTTGATAATTCAGGTTTATAGCCAGAGTAGCTCTTTTGGGCTGTCTGGTGCAAACCCACCCTAGAATTCATCAGTTAACATAGGCAGAAACTTTTATTTTATTAGGCAAACAAAATTATTTATTCATATCATAAAAATATGATATGGATATATTATTTTTATCTCTTTCTTTAGATCTTACCTTATTGAGGAAGATGGAATTCATAAGAAATGGATTTTACTCTATTTCATATCCTTCAGTAATCCCTTCATAAATATTACTTCTCTCAACTAAGCTTCTGCTGTAAGTTTGGGGTTATAGCCTCTGATAAACACCTGGAATGCAGTTGCTGGTTGTGTTAGATGCTCTGTGATTTAATAACCAGAAACACTGGAGGTCAGACTGACATCTGATTAAGGAGTGTTAAGGACCACGACACAGCTCTTAAAACCTAATCTTAATAGAAGTGGCCCCTAAGTGCTTTGGTAATGAAGCTAAATTCATATTCTCCTCATTTGAGATTTCCAAAATTTTCTCTCCATTGTTTGACTGATTTAAATTATACCTGAAGAATCTACAATGTGAAAAGAGTTCTTTATTAGGCAATTTCTTATAATTTCTTTCTAAGCTTAATATCCATAAAGTGGAAGATAGTAATGATAGCTTGGGGAAATTATGAATTTGATTTAAAATATATCAGTGAAGTGTCTTTGTGTCTTGCAAGAGGGAAATGATCACCTCAGGGAAATGTCTTTGCATTTCCATTGTTCCTGACTGGTATTTCTTTGAGTTTGATTCAATTGAAAAACAGAAAGCATACTGCATTCCTACTCTCTTACACCCTCACATCACATGCTGAGGAGGGTGCGAGTGTAGTTCAGGGTATATAATTCTTGTGGTTAATAAGCTTCCCATGATCTTGGGGGAGACAAGTACACTTGTGTGAAATGGACATGTACACCATACATGTGGGCCCCCGGAACATGAGGGCTATTGGAATTTAATTACCACTATAAAGAGGGGACAAGGAGGACGGTCCTTGTCAGACCGATACAGGAAACACTAGATAAAGTTTAAGTTAACTAGGTATGTGCAGGTCAAGAATTTTCATAATATAGAATATGCTAATATTAACCACAAATTTCCAAGATAGAGAGAATATTGTATTTTCCAGACTTTTGTATTTTTGAAACCTTTGGTCAGAGAACAGAACGTTACAACTGAGGATGTAACAGCAAATTGCAGAGGCAATAACATAAAATTTGGATTGAGAGGACCTGCATTAAATTTTGACTTTAATTTCTAACTCTCTGAATTTTAGAAATATTATTGCTGGGTTTTAATAAAAGAATAAAGCTATTTTAGGTGTTCTTCTTTGTCAGTAGTGCATTGAAGCTGGTTCCAAGACTTTCAAGAATTTTTCAACCTAGTCGTTGGACACAGGTATTATTAAAAGTATTATATATATACACACATATAAATTTAATTAATATATAATATATTAACTATTTAATATTAATTAACCAATATCAACATACTTGAAGCTAAGGTTTAATGGTTTCTATGATAGAAAAAAGATAGTACCACAGGAAAATGAATGTGGCACAGAAAATGGGGATGCTAGTGTCCATCACTGAACATTTGCAGAAAATATGAGTGGTCTCTGGGTTTATATTGTATTATGGAATCTTTGGCTACCTTTGATGATTTATTATTCTCATAAAGTTTAGGTTTTTGTTTGTTTTCAGCAGCCAGTCATTTGTCTGCCTGACACGTCTGGTCAGCAACTTATAATGACTCTCATCTTTCTCACATTGAGAAACTTTATAAAAACGATCGGGAAGGTTAAGGAAGTGTAGCCCCTTGAGAAAAGTTATATAATGGATTTAAAAAGAGTTTTGCAAGTTAATTAATGCTCTTTTAGTCTTCTGAGTGTGCATTCTCCCCAGTGTCTGAGATACAAAATGAATACATGTTGTGTATTATTTGTTTTAACAAATGATCTGAAATGTACAGTCAGATGTATAGTCCCAAATGTTAATGTGCTTATGTTTTGTGGCATATGTTGTAAAACTACACTGGATTTTCTTCTCTCATTTTTCTTTTTTTTACCCATAGCACTCACCATATCCTGTGCCCAGTATCCAAAGAGACATTATTTCAATAGACATAGTGTATATGCCTTTTGTTTGCCCATCAGTCAGAACACCAGTGACCAATATATGTTGAAGAGACACTCATGTATAATTGGAATTTTTCTCTTCTCCCTCTCTTCCAACATTTTCTTATATGTCCCTTCTCACTTATTTGCATCTGGTTATCTAGTAATGTAAAATAACATTCTTATAGTTAATACGTGATCAGTGTTAGCTTCTGGTTACTTTCATTTTTTCTTTCCCATTCCTAAATAGTTATTGACTCAATGGTCTTCAAATTTCTTACCTTCCTTCTCTCTCTTCCTCCCTCCTTCCCTCCCTTCCTCCCTTCCTTCCTTCCTTCCTTCCTTCCCTCCCTCCTTCCTTCCTTCCTTTCTTCCTTCCTTCCTTCTTTTTACTTTTCTTTCCTTCTTTCTTTCTCTACCCTTAATTATTATCCTAACCAATACTATAATATTATTGCTTTATAGTAATAATATACTTAAAAGAAATTCTCATTCCTGTGTGATCAATTACTCAATTCCTCCTAACTGCTACCTTTTAAATTTCTGGTATGGAGATATTAGTAGGGTATTAAGAAATGAGGAAGTCAGAGGTTTTAGATAATTTATACTAGCATACAAATGTATTTTTATGCTGACCCAGGAATTTATAGTTAGGTCATATATGGTATGCAATACATCTTTCATGTCTACCAGCTAAGAGAATAGCATCAACATTGCCATCCCAAATTTTAAAATATATTTTGATATAAATTATTCTTCTTGGTTGAATTATTGCTGAATGTTTTATAAAATTATGTGATTCATTTTAGACCCAGATTTTTCTGGTTTTGTTTCATGAGTATACATTAGGTGTCTTTCTCTAGCATTGAGTATTCACAGGAAACACGAGTGCAGCCTGGTGCTGGGCTGCCACAGAGGCAGCGTTTCCATCACAAGGGAGGCTGCACCAGCATGTATGCCAAAACCTTAGCCGTTTTGAAGTCAAAAGAGTATGGAAAATGATAGCAGCAAACAGATAGGGTTTGTGTCATGGAAGTTTCTAGTAATAAGTTTTGTATAGCAGTTCTTCACAGAAGAGTATGAATCTGACTTGTTTTTAATTCAATGTGGATTCTTAAGAAATGGTTGAGATGTTGTAGTAGAAATGATACTAAATGATTATTTACTCTTTGAAATTCAGCTCCACTATTTATTCATTTATTCATTCATTCCTCTGTTTATTCTTTTTAGCCTACATTCTCTCAGTAACATCCCAAAGGTTTTTATTACTCTTCAACACATACTTTAGGGCAAACATCATATTTTGGGAGCTAACTGAGAGAAAGATATTCAAAAGCGAGCCCCAGTGGGGGCTGCTGATGCCAAGTGGTGAGGCTCTGTAGCTACTGATGTAGAGACTGATGCTAGCACTGCAGTTTGATCCCATCATGTTCCACTGTATTGTGTGCCACCTGTTTTTCCTTTCAGACCTTATCTGGGCCTATTTCTCCAGTTTTTAACTAAGGCTCATTTGTGTTGAGTTGCAACTCAAAGAGGGCTGTCAGTGCACAAGTTGAAGCTGTGTGGTTCCTGTGTCTGTCAAACCTTGGTTAAGGTGTGACCAGGACATAGGAGAGGTCAGATGGCTCTGGGAGAGGTATATGGGGACACAAGTTTTACTTCTGTAAGTTTGGGCCACTTTCACATTATGTTTCCTTGGGTTGGCTGTAACCCCCAGTTATGCTCTGCCCGCCTATAAGGCTTTGATTTTAGCTTTCCCCTTCCTAATCAAGAATCCATTTCCATGGAAACACAAATAGGAAGGGCATCCTGAAAGCAATTTGTCTGTTTCTGCTTCCATTTAAATGGAAATGGAATTTACAGCAGTAAAAATAAAATCTTTAATAAGTAATATTTTCAAATGCATCCTTCAAAATTAACCCTCTCAAGTTATAAAGTAGGTACTAGTAGCTGAAAATTTGAAGCACAAGGCAATTCTATGCCTGGGGCAAATTATAAGGCCTGCACTTAAGCTAACATAGGCTTCTGACCTTGAAATGCATGCTGGTCTCAGCTACTGTTTCAAAATCTGTGTACCTTTTCTATCCCAGGGATAGAAGAAATATTGACTCATAGTTGGTGCTTAATAGATGAATATCTGTATTGATCACCTTGCATATATTGGAGATTTTCCTCTCTCCATAATATGTGCTGTTCAGGTCACTTAGCAGGCGTTCAGTTGACCAAAGAGTATACAAGGACCTCACGCCCACTGGCCCATTTGTACTAGTTAGCTGGAGCAACTGTGGCTTTTCTGACAAATGCTCCATTTCCTTTATGCTGGAGTTTGATTACAATGTGATTTTCCTCTACTCTTCTCAGCAGACTTTGGGGTGCCTTATTTCAGCCGGTCAATGAATTTCTCTGTTTCCAGAGAGCTGAGGCCCCCAGTGGAAGCCATTTTTCCCCCCAAACACTTCTCTGCCTTTGGTCATCATGGGATTAACAGCACATACTGAAACAATTATTTTTTTAACACCCTATGGTGTCTCTGATGAGACTACTACACAGAGTTTGGGAAATGACAATGGAAATAGTGAAATGTTGGCCCTATAGTCTTTTTTAAAAATTTATCTTATTTTAGGGAGAAGGGAAGTAGAAAGAGAGGGAGAGAAACAGTGATGTGAGAGAGAAACTACAATCATTTGGTTGGCTCTCGTGCACCCCCGAAGCGGGGACCAGGCCTGCAACCCTGTCATGTTGCCCTGACCAGGAATCAAACTGGCAATCTTTTGGTTTGCAGACCAACACTCCATCCAGAGCCACACCAGCCAGGGCAACTCTATAGTCTTTTTTTGCAGAAAAGGCAGTGTGAGGATGACAATGGTAGGCAGCATTCTGCTGTGGTGACAACTGCTTGTTTGCCTCGGTAAGTGCACCAGAGCATGGAGGTGGCCATCCAGACAGCCTAAAGCCATCACCCTTGAAAACAAGTTGTTTATTTTTTTCTTTTTATAGGGATAGATTTTTCTAGAGACTGATGCTAGCACTGCAGTTTGATCCCATCATGTTCCACTGTATTGTGTGCCACCTGTTTTTCCTTTCAGACCTTATCTGGGCCTATTTCTCCAGTTTTTAACTAAGGCTCATTTGTGTTGAGTTGCAACTCAAAGAGGGCTGTCAGTGCATTTAATTATCCAATCGAAGGATGGTATCCAGGTTTCATACTGCAG
>PVJD01014131.1:0-30553 GCA_004026545.1 Mormoops blainvillei | reverse complement strand
GGGGGGGGGGGTGAGGTGAGGGGGATGAGGGGAAAGCAGCGCCCATGCACACAGCTGGCAGTGCACCCAAGCTGGGATAGCAGTCTCCAGCCAGAATAGTGCAAGAGAGTAGCGGGTGGATCCTGGTGGCGTCTGGAGCTGAGAGAAGAGGTGGGCCATGACTGGCCATGACTAAGATAAGACTCTGGACTTGCCAGAGAGTTGAAGAGTGTGGAAAGCTAGGCAGTGGCTCAGAGCAGCAGTGGTGAACACAGAGACTCTTTTCAAAAGGGTAACTGAGGCACACTGGGTAGGGACTTCAGGGCACAGCTGCCTGGCCAACAAGGAGGGAGGGTTGTGGGCGTGACTTGCTCCCATTCAGTGCACCTCACGGATTGATCAAAGGCGTGCAAAGGTTTATTGGTGCCAGTCCCGTGCAACTGCACAGAGTGGAGAATGCAGGCTGCACTGTGCTCTGAGGGCATGGGCTGGAAACTGAGCACCTGTGATTATTGTAGTCCAGACTGAGCCCTCTTCCTTGCCAGTACCATCAAAAAGGGAAAAGTGACCCGAACCCCCTACCACCTACCGGAGCCTGGAAGACCTGCAAAACCTACTGGGGAGGCTTAACTAGCTGGGGTCATTTCCCCTCCCCAACCACCCCTCCAAAAAAAAAAATGGAGCTGAGAGAACACCAGAGACAGATCCAGAAAGAAGTCAGAAGGCAAATACCAACAGCTGAGACAAATTTCACCTTGCTCTAATCAGAACTTGTGTGTTTTTAAAAAATTTCTCTTAGTTTTCATTTTTTAAGTTTTGTTTTTTTGTTTGTTAGCTTTTACTCCCTTTCATATTACATTTTAATTCTTCTTCTTTCACTTCACTCATATTCCAGATAACTCACTACTCTTGATCTTTTACTTTTTATTCTTTTTATTCATATTATGTATTCTTTTATCATATTATTGTTATTACAAATCCCATACAGTACCCATCTCTGGTCTTAATCCATTTTGCCAACTTCCTGAGCTTTATTACTGATGTTGTAAACTTTATTTTCTCTCACTCTCAGCCATATTCCTATCCCTTACTCTCGCTATTTATCCTCCATCTAACCTCACATACGTGCTCTTCTTTCTTAAGTTAGCTCACATTCTTCTCCCCCTCTTGTAAGAGTCTTACTGCTTTTTCACCTTCTTTGAACAGTGGCAATTTGGGTGAAATACCACAGTTACTGCTGTGCTTTTCCAAAAGAACTCCTATTTGTTCACTGTTTGATTGTACTTTAAATCCGAAAGAATACTCTTCCCCCATCTTATTCCATTTCACCTTCCTCCTGCGCTGATCAGTTAAGTGAGGAATTTTATTTCACTGTTTTCCCCCCTCTCTCAGCCTGGCCTTCACTCCCTACTCTTTGTAGTTTGCTTCACCTATCCACTCAAAATCATTTTTCTCTACTGTATACATCTCATATTCACTTTTCACTTTTATTATTCTTATTCTTATTCCCATTCCACCTTTATTAAACTTCATTTAGCTGTTGCTGATATCAACCCTAGGGTTTCTATGCAATTTTGCTCCCATTGGTCCAATACCATTTCAATTTTACTTCAAATCTCATAGTATACTCTTCCCTTTTCTTACCCCATTGTTCCCATTACCCTTCCGTGTTTTACTTGTTTTAAATTTTGTTCTCTCCCTTTCTTCGCCTTGGTTCTATCCCTACTCATCAACTATCCTCCCTTACCACTCAATAACATTTCCCCTCTTTTAGTCTTCTCACATTCCCTTTGTCATATATTGTAGTATTCATAATCTCTCTTCACCTTTATTAATTTTTGCTCAATTGTGGTTGAGATTGCTGATGTGGTACGGGGTTCTTTTTGCTGGTGTAGGTTTGGTTGTCTAGTAATGCTGTTTTGTTAAACAACATCTGTACAACTGCATACAAGACAAGGTGAGAGTTGTGATTACCAGTAAGCCCATTGGAAGAGAGACTCCACCAACAAAGAAGCCACCAACAGGTAAAGCCCAAGTACAACAAGAGAGCCCACAAAACAGAAGAAAGGGCAACCCTAGAGCATCCAGGCAAGGAGATCAAAGAGACTACCCCACTAAGTCGCACAGAACTCCTACCACAGAAGTCCAGCACACAAAGACAAGCAGGCAGAGAGAGCACCCTCAGACACAGAAGCAAACAAAAAGAGTCACCAAAAGTGGGTAGACAAAGAAAGAAGCCCCAATCAAAAAGAATGGAAGAATTTCCAATGAAAGAGCTAAATGAAATTGAGGCAAGCAATCTATCAGACATAAAAAACAACAACAAAAAAACGCTTATAAGGATGTTCAAGGAACTCAGTGGGAACTACAAAGCATGAAAAAGGAAAGAGAAATTACAAACAAGAGCAAGGAAGAAATGAATACAATATCTGAAATAAAAAAATACACGGAGGACTTACAAGCACGAAAGATGAAGCAGAGGACCAAATCGGTGAACTGGAAGATAAGGTAGAAAGAGATACCCAGATAGAGCAACAAAACAAAAAAAGACTCAAAAAGTGTGAGGATAGCTTAAGGGAACTTTGGGACAACATGAAACATAACAACACTCTAGCATCATAGGAATAAAAGACAGAGAAGAAAAGGACCAAGGGATAGAAAACCAGTTTGAAAAAACAATGACAGAAAATTTCCCTAATTTGGAGGGGGGACAAGCCATGCAAGTTCAGGGAGCACAGAGGGTCCCAATCAAGATGAACCCAAGGAGGCCTACTCTAAGACACATTATAATTAAAATGCCAAATTTTAAAGACAAAGAGAGAATCTTAAAAGCAGCAAGGGAGAAACAAGAAGTAACAGAGAAGGGAGCTCTGATAAGGACAGGAGCTGATTTCTCTACAGAAACACTATAAGCCAGAAGGGACTGGCCAGAAATATTCCAAGTAATGAAAAGTAAAGGCCTGCAACCGAGACTACTCTACCCAGCAAGACTCTCATTTAAAACACAACGTGAAATAAGAAGTTTCCCAGGCAAAAGAAGGTTAAAAGAATACCAGCACTGCAAGAGATGCCAGAGGGAATGCTTTAAGAAGCTGAAGGTACAGAGTGAGAGAGGGAGGAACACAGGTACAAAAAGAGAAAATGGCAATGAATATGTACCTGTCAATAGTAATCTTAAATGTAAATGGATTAAATGATCCAATCAAAACATATAGGGTAGCAGAATGGAAAAGAAAATATGACCTGCATAGATGCTGTCTACAAGAGACCCACATCACAAAAAAAGACCTACACAGACTGAAAGTGAAAGGCTGCAAAAAAATCTTCCAAGAAAATGGACAGGAGAAAAATGCCGGGGTAGCAATACTTCTATCAGACAAAACAGATTTCTAAAAAAAGGTCATAAAAAGAGACAAAGAAGGTCATTTCATAATTCCAAAGGGAAGAATCCCAAGGCAGCTATAAACATTGTAAACATATATGCACCCAAAAATACAAGGAAAATCTTGGAGGACTTCAAGAAAGATATCGACAGCAACACATAGTACAGTATTTTAACAATCCACTGTCAACAATGGACAGATCTTCCAAACAAAGAACCAACAAGGGCATTGCGGCACTGAACAACAGGCTAGATTACATGGGCTTAACTGATACATACAGAACCTTTCCCCCAAAGAAGCAAAATGTACGTTATTTTCAAACGCACATGGGATATTTTCAAAAGCAAACCACATGACAGGACACAAAACAAGCATAAACAAATTCAAGAAAATTGAAATCCTATCAAGCATTTTCTAAGACCACAAGGGCTGAAACTGGAAATGAACCTCAAGGAAAAAACTCAAAATTACTTAAATACATGGAGACTGAATAACATGTTATTAAATAGTGAATGGGTAAACAATGAGATCAAGGAAGAAATCAAAAGTTTCTGGAAACAAATGAAAATGAACACATTACAGTCCAAAACCTATGCAACACAGCAAAGGAAGCCTGAGAGGGAAGGTCATAGCAATACAGGCCTATTTTAAAAAATATGGAAAAATTTCAAATAAACAACCTAACCCTATATCTACCAAAACTAGAGGGACAACAACAAACAAAGCCTAGAGAGAGTAGAAGGAAGGAAATAATCAAGATTAGAGCAGAATTAAACGATATAGAGACTAAAAGAACAATCCAAATAATTCCAGGAACTCTTTCTTTGAAAAGATAAAATCTCTTTGAAAAGATAAAATTGACAAGCCTTTAACCAGACTCATCAAGAAAAAAAGAGTGAGGACCCAAATAAATAAAATCACAAACAAAAGAGGAGAAATTAAAACTGATACCACAAAAATACAAAGGATCGTAAGAAATTACTACAAACAACTATATGCCAAGAAATTTGAAAACCTGGGTGAAATGGACAAATTTTTAGGAACATATAATCCTCCAAAACAGGGTCAAAAAACAGCAGAAAGCGTGGGCAGATGGGTAACAATTAATGAAACTGAAGCAGTAATCAAAAAACTTCCAGCACATAAAAGCCCTCTGGTGGATGGCTTCACAACAGAATTTTACCAAATATTTAGAGAAGAGTTAACCCTGATTCTTCACAAACTATTCCAAAATATCCAAAAAGAGGGAAGACTCTCAAACTCTTTTTATGAGGTCAGTATTATCCTAATTCCAAAACCAGATAGAAACACAACAACGAAAGAAAACTCTAGGCCAGTATAGCTGATAAACATGGATGCTAAACTCCTCAACAAAATATTGGCAACCTGGATCCAGCAATACATTATACACATCGTACACCATGATCAAGTGGGATTCATCTGAGGAATGCAAGGATGGCACACTCTGTACAAATGAGTAAGTGCAATATTTCACATAAAAAACGGAGAGAGAAACATCACAAGATCAATAGATGTGGAAAAAGCATATGATAAGGTACAGCAACCACTTATGACAAAAACATTCAGCAAGGTGGGAATGGAGGGAGTATACCTCAACATAATAAAAGCCATATATGAGAAACCTATAGCCAACATCATACTCAATGAGCAAAAACCAAATGCTTTCCCTCTAGGATAAGGCACAAGACAAGGGTGTCTACTTTCACCACTTCTATTCAACATAGTATTGCAAGCCTCAGCCACAGCAAACAGACAAGAAAAAGAAATAAAATACATCCAAACTGGAAAGGAGTAAGTAAAACTGTCACTGTTTGCAGATGACATGATAGTGTACAGAGAAAACCCTATAGGCTCCACCAAAAAAATACTTGAGCTAATAAATGAATCTGGCAAAATGGTGGGATACACAGTCAAAATTCAGAAATTGAAAGTATTTTTGTACACCAACAATGAAATATCACAAACAGAAATTAGGGAAAAAATTCCATTTACTATAGCTACAGGAAAAATAAAATACTTAGAAATAAACTTAACCAAGTAGGTAAAAGACCTGTATTCAGAAAACTACAGAAAACTGAAGAAAGAAATTAAGGAAGACACAAATAAATGGAAGCATTTACCATGTTCACGGAGTGAAAGAATTAACATCATTAAAATGTCCATTCTACCCAAAGCAATATATAGATTCAACACAATCCCTATTAAAATACCAATGACATTTCAGACATAGAATATTTCAAAAATTTATATGGAACCATAAAAGACCCAGAATAGCCTAAGCAATATTGAGAAAGAAGAACAAAGTAGGAGGAATCACAATACCTAATATCGAACTATATTACAAGGCCACTGTAATCAAAACACTCTGGTACTGGCATAAGAACACACATATAGAGCAATGGAACAGAGTAGAGAGCCCAGAAATAAACCCATGTCAATAAGGTCAGTTAATATTTGACGAAGAGGACAGGATCGTAAAATGGAGTAAAAATAGCCTCTTCAACAAATGGTGCTGGGAGATCTGGAATGGTACAAGCAAAAAAATGAAACTAGACCACCAACTTACACCATACACCAAAATAAATTCAAGATGGATAAAAGACTTAAATATAAGTCATGATACCATAAAAGTCCTAGAGTAGAACATAAGCAGGGAAATTTCAGATACTACATACAGAAATATTTTCACCAATACATCCTCTAGGGCATGGGATATAAAGGAAGGAATAAACAAATGGGACTACATCAAACTATAAGTGTTCTGTACTGCTAAAGAGAACATCAACAAAATGGAAAGGGAACCAACCATTTGGGAAAAACATATTTGCCAATGACACCTTGGGCAACCATCTGATCTCCAAACTATATAAAGAACTCACACAATTCTATACCAGGAAGACAAACAATCCAATTAAAAATGGGTAAATGACCTGAACAGACACTTCTTCAAGGAGGGTACACAGAGGGCTCATAGACACATGAAAAAAATTCTCAACATCACTAGCCATTAGAGAGATGTAAATTAAAACTATGATAAAATACCACTTCACGCTGGTCAGAATGGCCGCCATTAATAGATCAACAAACAAGTGTTGGCGTGGTTGTGGAGAGAAGGGAATCCTAGTACACTGTTGGTGGGAACACAGGCTGGTGCAGCCACAGTAGAAAACAGTATGGAATTTCCTCAAAAAACCAGAAATGGAACTGCCTTTTGATTCAGCAATCCCACTGCTGGGACTATACCCTAAGAATCCTGAATCAGCAATTCAAAACAACCTATGCACCCCAATGTTCATAGTAGCATTATTTACAATAGAGAAGAGCTGGAAACAGTCTAGTGCCCACCAGTAAATGAGTGGATCAATAAATGGTGGTACATTTACACAATGGAATACTACGCAGCAGAAAGAAAGGAGCTCCTACCCTTCACGGCAGCAATGGACGGAACTGGAAAGCATTATGCTAAGTGAAATAAGCCAGGCAATGAAAGACAAATACCATATGCTCTCACCTATTATGTGGAATCTAATCAACAAAAGAAATAAGCAAAACAGAAACAGACTTGGAAGTAAAGAACAAATTTCCAGTGACCAGGGGGGTTGAGGGGTAGGGAATAATGAGGGAAAGAAGGAGCAGGGGCAAGCAAAGGAACAGGAGTAGAGGATTAATGGGGACAAAGAATGGGAGGGATTGACTGTGGGTGTGGGATTGGAAGGGGTAGGGGTGAACAATGGGGAGAAATGTGGGACAATAGTAAACAAAGAACGATAAATTAAAATAAAATAAAATAAAGTGGAGATGAGAATTTTTCTATTTTGTTCTATCACTTAACAAGAAAGAGAAAAGAAAAAGCTGCATAAACGGGGTGATCAGTTTGTCTGGGCGGATGTGGACCTCTTTCCCTGGAGGACAGGAAAGTTTACCAAGCAAAGGAAATTGTGAAACGCTTTAGGCTGTGAAACCATCACAACAACATATTAAGTATGGTGACTGGTTCAGTCTGGTTAGTGACTAAAGGTATTAATCTCATTATCCCTAGTGCCTCCCATAGAAGCTGGCACAGAATGTTTAGAAAAATTTGTTGAATAAATAAATGAATGAATGAGAGGTGAAAGATAAACTGAGGTGAGAGAGGTTCTTAAACAGCTATATGTCAAGTGGGGGAAGGGTGGGGCAACTAATACACACTGATCATCAGAAGGAAACCCTGAACTGAAAAACTTGTCATACTAATCTGAAATTTTTCACCTAGGAAATTAATCTTAGTTTAGCAAGTTAAAAGAAATCGTTTTAAAAAATCCTATGCCTAGAATGATAGCTGAACTCTTTGCTCTGTGTTCTGTAATTACAGCAGCAAAATTGCTTCTGGGAACTAGGGCTTATGCCAAAAAGTGCATTTAGGTTTTTCCATACAATGGCTCTAGTAGTGCTTAGTTGTCTTTAACTTCATTTGAAACAATATTGTTAAGACTGTATTTTGACAGCTGTCATATCAGCATGCATTTAAAAATAACTGATCAAAGTTGGTAAATTTTTGTGCAGCCATTTTAATATTGAAGACATTAGGAAAAAAAAGCAACGTTTTTGGTGTATTATGCTTTATTATTTCAAGAAAGGTAAAAATGCAACTGAAACACAATAAAAGATTTGTGCTGTATATAGAGAAGGTGCTATTGCTCATTAAACCTGTCAAAAGTGGTTTGCAAAGTTTCTTGGTACTACTGACATTTTGGCCAAACAATTCTTTGCTGTGGGGCTGTCTTATGCACTGGAACATATCTGGCAACACTCCTGGCCTCTACACACTAGAAGACAATAGTGGGAGATAGCCAACATACTCAAAATATCCAAATCAATAAAGCTATTAGTGAAAATGAGAAATGTGTCTTTTTATTTTACGGAAAAAAACATACAGACTTTTTGGCCAACCCAATACTATAATAAAATTCAGAACAAAGGCTCATTCTATCCTGTGATTTGCTTTTCTGGGGCATTTTTGGGGGTAAACAAGAGGCAGGGCAGTTAGGTTAAAATGCACCAGCCTGGGGTCACTGTCTGCACAACCGCACGGGTGCTCGCCTTGTCCTCTCATGCACCTCTGCCAAATCCCAGAGAGTCTCAGTGGCGTATTATACCACATCACAACTTATTCTCAAATTAAATAGCTAGATTTCTCCAGAGAAGGCAGAGATACCCAAAGACTTGGGACAGGTGAGAAAAAGCCCTTAGAATTATTTTCCTTCTCTAGGTCTTAACATTGCCACCAATAACATTTGACTAAAAAAAGTCATCTTGTGCAACCTCCTATGGTCCCCAAAATAATCTATACACAACACGATCAGAAAGGAGAATTTGAGGCAGTTTGTTATATTTTTGTCTTGCACTTACCACAAGGTCTTTGCAGATAGTACAAAATCAAAAACCTACTTGTCAAATAATAATAAATACAAAATAAAGTATTCTTTAGTAAGCCAAATTATTCGCAAAACTCTTCCATGCCCAAAATAAAATTGGATGTATTTCCATTTCCTTTTAAATTTCTGTGTTCCTCTTATCACCTTGCCAAAAACAAGCAAAATGTGGGGAAAAATAATCTGGTTTGTGGTCAATAGCTTCAAAATTCTAGACAGTGGCTTTTGAGTCTAGTGTACCATTTCTCCTCCCAAGGAAACTATTTCAAGTAGATTTCAACGCTCTGTTGAAGGAGATAGGAACTACTGAACTATTTAAAGTAGTAGATTAGATTTCTGTTCTAGAAAACGAATTTGGACAGCAAGAAATACATTTTAAAGTTCTAGCAAAAGAATTCCATGAACTTTCAGGTTTTCTTTTTTCCAATAACTTAACTTCCACACCCTCTCCACCTTTTTCCCCCAACCTGCAGAATTCCTGGTTAAATACTGAAGGTTTAGCCTAAGCTCAAACTAAGGTTTTTCAGTACCATCCACACCTTTGAGTATGCAATGCATCAAAGTCTCTTAGATAGACCTCTTTTCATGCACTTACTATAATTTCTTTATAGTTCTCTCTCCCTCACTAAACCAGTACTATCCGCTCTTATTTACTAGGTTTTATAGCCCGGCATCACACTGATGACTTATAGAAGTGTAAATTCTGAATGAGTAAATCTGAAAAATTGACTTATCTTTTAGTATTACAGTTGAAACGACCCAATAAGGAAAATATTAGCTCCTTTGCAGGGGAAATAGTACACTAAATCTGAATGTAAATGTCTCTGAAATTTGCAGCTATTTTACACATTTTTATGGTTGGCTCAGGGAAAGGGACCCAAATATAAACACAATTCTCTTCTCAGAATTTTGAATTATGTTTTTGGATAGTTTGGTTCACTCAAAAATATTTTGTATTTGTTGAACGTACTACTCAACAATCTTAGTGGGGGCTCTTTGCTGCTTTTTTAAATATATTACTTTATTTCAGATATTCAGCCCTTTGCAGTGCTAATCCCATCACCCAGAATGTCCTATAGCCCACCAACCCTTACCTAATATCATACATCCCAGAGACACCTTCTCCAACATCTTCACTTGTTCTTCAAAATTCAATCTTTCTGGAAACTGTTCAAGTTGTTTCCACCTTCTATGAAGCTGTCAGGTACCATTTCTGTCTTCCTATAGCACCAAAATACATTCTACATTCTCTACGAAGGCCAAATTTTTAGATCATTTGTGGGAGAGAACATTAAAGATCATCAAGAATTTATTATTTGAGGCTTCTGGTAAGCCTCGGACTTACCTACAAAGGTAAATCTGGTACTCATCTCCCACCACAATCACATGAAAATTACCATTCAACTGCAGAATAACCATCATCCAGAACCACCTGAAGTCTACCTGAACAAAAGTCCTACAACTAGGGATACAAAGAAGAAGCTGCAATGAGACTGATAGGAAGGGCAGGGACACAGAACAGAACAGAATAGGTAGTTCCCACATATCTACGTGTGCCAGAAAAAATTGGGAGGGACCTCTTGGCTGTGGAAGTCCTCCTGAAGAGCCAGGGGTCAGAAGCCCACACCAGGCACTCAGTGCAGAGTGCCAGTGCTAGGAAGAGAAGTCCCTTAACTTCTGGCTGTAAAACCCAGTGGAGACTGAGGCTGAGTGAGGCTGAGTGAGACAGAGGAGTCAGGCGTTCCCCTTAAAGGGACCCCACACTAACTTACTCTGACTTACTCCCCATAAGCTCCAGTGCTGGGGCAGCAGCTTGAAAGACACCAGGGACATACGGGGGGAACCGAACTGTCTGGCTTCAGGGTGAGAGCTAGCAGGGCGCCTTTCTCCCAGAGAGAAGTGCTGGCAGAGGTCATTGTTCCTTTGATGAACCCTCCTGTCAGAGCTTACAGCAGGCACCCTGAGACTACATCAACCTGGTTAATACTGTTCACCCAGCCCTGGTGATTCCCCAAGATACCACCCCACCCAACTTTCAGCCCACGCAAGCAGCTTTTCCATAGACACAGCCTGTCCTGGCTTATGCTTCAGACTTTCCTAAAATCTCTCAAACAAGCAGCACCGAGCCTCTTGCTAAATTGCCTCAGCCGGCCTTGGTTCACAGCTTGGCCACTCCTGGGCACCTCCAACCCCAGCACAAGTAGCAGTTATATGTAGATCACATTGTAGCTCATACTAGGTGGCCCCAAGCAGAACACAGGCCGTGGCTGACCTTGGCCCGCACCTCCTGAAAGGCCCCAGAGCCAGCACAACTGGTGAACAGCTTTAGACCACATCAAAGCACCATCCAACCACCTCCACAAGTGATATGCACAACCAGCAGGCTCAGTAGGCACAGGAGCCCCACTGAAGTAAGTCCTGTTCCATGGGGTGTGCCCCTTTAGAGTTGATCCTCCACAGTGGTTGCAGCCAGTCCTTGCAGTTGATAAGCCTAGGGATAAATCACCCCCCAACTAATGTGCCAATAGCAATCAAGGCTCAAGTACACCAGGAGGGTGTACACAGCCCACACTGAGGCGGTGTGTACCTGGAGAGCCCAGCTTGGGTGGCTGGGGAGGCTGTGCCACTGGATCCTTCAGGACCACATAAGGCCACTTTACCAAGCCTGGAGACATAGCAGCTCTACATAATACATAGAAACAAACACAGAAAGGTTAAAAAAAAAAAAAAGAGGAAACAAAGAAACATGTCCCAAATGAAACAACAGAGCAAAAAATCCAGAAAAGAAACTAAATAAAATGGAGACAAGCAATCTACCATATACGGAGTTTAAAACTCTGGTTATAAGTATGCTAAACGAACTTAGGGGTAGAGTATATGAACTCAGAATTTCAACAAAGAGATAGGAAACATGACAGTACTAGAAAACAAAAAAGAAACAGTGAACAATGAAGAATACATTAACTGAAATGAAGAACATACATTATAAGAAATCAATAGTGGAGTAGATGAAGCAGGGGATCAAACCAGAGATCTGGAAGTTAAGCAGAAAACACCCAATGAGAACAGCCAAGAGAAAAAAGAATCCAAAAAATGAGAACAGTATAAGGAGCCTCTGGGACAACCTCACAAGTACCAACATTTGCATCATGGGGGTGCCAAAAGGAGAAGAGAGAGAGAAAAGAAACTGAAAACCTATGTGAAAAAATAATGACAGAAAATTTCCCTAACCTGGTGAAGGAAACAGACATAAAAGTCCAGGAAGTGCAGAGTCCCAAACAAGATGAATCCAAAGAGGCCCACACCAGGGCACATAATTAAAATGCCAATGTTTAAAGACAAAGAACCTTAAAAACAACAAGAGAAAAACAGTTAGTTACCCACAAGAGAGCTCCCATAAACTGTCAGTTAATTTCTCAACAGAAACTTTGTGGGCCAGAGGGACTGGAAAGAAATATCAAAGTGATGAAAAGCAATGACCTACGACCAAGATTACTCTACCCAGCAAAGCTATCATTTAGAATTGAAGGGTTAATAAAGTGCTTTCCAGACAAGAAAAAGCTAAAGGAGTTCATCATCACCAAACTAGTATTATATGAAATGTTAAAGGATCTTCTTAAGAAGAAGAAAAAAAAGATAAAAAATATGAATAATAAAATGGCAATAAATACATATCTATCAACAAGTGAATCTAAAAAACATAACAAACAAGGCAGAATAGAAACAGACTCATAGATACAGAGAACATTTTGATGGTTGTCAGATGGGAGGAGTGTTGGAAGGGCTAGATGAAAAAGGTGAAGGGATTGGGAAGTACAAATTGGTTGTTACAGAACAGTCATGGGGATATAAAGTACAGCATAGCAAAAATAGTCAATAATGTTCCAAAAACTATGTATGGTATCAGATGGGTGCAAAATTTATCAGGATGATCCCTTAGTAAGTTACATGATGTTTAATCAATGACTTGTACACCTGAAACTAATATATACCAACTGTAATTGAAAAATTAAATTATTTAAAGTAAAAAAAATATCATTCATAAATTTTACTGTCCTCTGCAAACACGAATTGCACATCTCTCTTAAGGTCAGGGACTTCTGACACCCCTGTCATCTCCCTGCACCCCAACTTTGGCCTCTTCCCCAAACACAGCTCTAAGCCTTGCCAGTACATGGCACTTAGTAAACAACTGTTAACAGAATAAAAGCATCATTCCTAAAAGGCCATGCTAAGATTTCAGCTAAAGAATCATCCTATTTATTACTTAACAATAACTACACTAAAGCCAATACTCCATAAAAGCTTTTATTTTAATTATTTGACTTGTATCAATTTTTACCCATCTTGTTCAAACTAACTTCTAGTCATCTTTGCAATATCCACATTACATGTCCTTCCTTTATGCTTTGTAAACGCTTGTGCATATAATTCTATCAGGGTCCAAACCACATTGTCTGGAAAGCTGTTTATTGCTCTCACTAGGCTGCTAACTCCTCAAAGGCAGGCATGTGTCTTACGCACTTCCATCTCCGAGAGTGCAAGTTACTTGGCTCAGTATCTGTCTGCTAGAGAGAATCAACTCTGGGCATTAGAGTAACAGTTCTTACAGGTGTTTTGACAGAATATTACTTTAAAGTCATGATTTATTTTAGAGCCACTATTTAATACTGATATAAATCCAAAATATCTTTTTTTTGTTTATTTACTGGATAAATTTTTTAATCCTCCCCTGAGGACATGTTTATTGTTTTGAAAGAGAGAAAGACAGAGAAACATCAATGGGTTGACTCATGTATGAGCTCTGACCAGGGTCATACCCCCAACTTTTAGGTGTATAAGACAATGCTCCAATCAACTAAGCCATCCCTTGGCTAACGCTCTCGAAATATCTTATACTGGATTCTAGTAGAGCCAAGTAACAGGTTTAAGAAAAACTGGAGAAATTCTTCCTGAGATTCTCTTGATTCAATTTTACAAGCAGCCATCTCTACTGATTTTTGTCTAACATCAGTGTGATATAGGAGCACTGAGAATCACTGAATCCAAAGTTTTTACTGGTTCTAGCCCCATTCTGGCAAAATACAAGTAACCTAAGTCTGAGCTGCCTTCAAGGTTTTGTGTAATATTTCAAATTCACTTGTCAGAGCTGGTTTCTCTTCTGACTTAATTACGTTCATTCTATTCTTCATTCTATTCCATTCTCAAAAAGGCACGATACATTTGTACCCTTATCCCTAGTTGGGCCAAGTTCTGTCAGAGTAATTCTTTTCTATCTTTACATTCACCACTATATTGGCCCTTATATTTCCACTTGGACTAGCCCAACAGTCAAACTGGATTCTCTGTTTGCAGTTTTTCTTCTGCTTAATCCGTTAGTCATAATGCTGCCAAATTAAGTCAGTGTTTCAAAAAGTGGGATGATTTTGTCATTCCCCTTCTCCCCCAGAACACTTGGCATTATCTGGAGACATTTTTGGTTGTCACTTCTCAGGGAGTGATACTGGAATCTAATGGGTAGAGGCCAGGGATGCTGCTAAATACCCTATAATGCATACGACAGCCTTTCCCACAACAAAGAATGATCTGGCTATATATCACCTTGTTACCTTGGGCCAGTCATTTACATTCTTTGAATATCAGTTTCCTAATTGGTAAAATGGGGTTAAAGTGCCTACCTTAAAGGGCTGCCAGGAGGATTACCAGAGCCACTGTATAGAGAACACTGAGCACTACACCTAAGCACTGGGTACTTTACGCATTTTATAAAAATTGCCTTTATTTTTGTCATTTTTCTCAGAATTAATCTCACAGCAAAAAAGCTAGAATGGACATTGATAATGGGAGCAAAAGCTCATGAGAAGAGGATTTAAAATAAGAGAGGTTTTTCTGGGCCTGCATAAACTGTATGTCAAAAATATAAGAAAGCAAGGTTGCCAAACCATGGTTAGAACAAGTGCTGTTAGCCTGGAAAGATGTTAGTGTCATTATCAAAAAATGCAGTGAACAGATTTAGAAAACTGCAGGCTGATGAGTCTGCCATTGGTAAGAAAACAGCTACATTAAGATATTGTAGACTGACAGATGATTGCAAGGACCCAGGATAAGAGAATCCTGACATGCGTAACTCTTCTGGGACAGAACTACCAAACTTGGGGAACATTACTGACAGGTTGTATCTGGAATGCTATGTGAAATCTGACAGGCAGGACTTTTCATGAGAGTCTTGTAGAAACATGGCTGGGATACAATGAAAGTTGGGCAGATTTGTAATCGCTGGAATAATTGCACCAAAAGTGATGCCTGGCCCAACGCTTTCAATGGACATCTGCTCCATTTCCTCTCAGAACCCACCTCCTTTCTTTTGTAACTGAGGAATTTTTCCTCTACTACCTGAGGCCAACCCCTCCACAAGTATTCTGGACACAGCTTCTCAAAGACCTTACTCTTTCAGTTACCTCTTCTCTATCCTAGATCTCTACCAGATCACTGTCGTCCAATTTTAAATATGCCTCACCACTGTCCATTCCACTCTCCCTGGCCCCACACTTTCAGCCTATTTCTCAACACCTCCCAAGCCCTCCCAGTCAATCTTCTTGAAAGCGTTGTTTTGTCTCCACTTCCTCATCCCTCAACTGCCTTCCGTTCCTATCACTCCGCTTAACTAGGACAAATCCAAAGTCTCTTTTCTGTCCTCATTTTACTGTTAGCTTCTGAACTTCAGAAAGCCAAAACAGAACAAAAAACAAGTGTGCAGGAAAAAGGATATCCGACTTACAGTCACAGAGACTTTAAAAAGAGATTTTTAATAACAATAAGCTCAGAATGAGTCATGATCTTGGCAGGACAGAAAATGGTCGAAAGCACTGTTTCAGTTCTGACGGTATCTTACAAAACATGCCTTTTAAACTATAATTACCGCTTGAAGATGCAACCTGTTGCCCTGGGGAATTCGTGTATATAAGAAGGCTCGCCTTGCAAAGAGGAAGATCTTTTCTTGAATGAACACAGCTTTAAAATTTTCATCTAAACTCAAGACGAAACAAATCTGATTGGCAGTGAAGCTAGTATTAATAACGCTCCATTTAGTAGTCAATATGCCCAAATTTAAATCCAGGCTTTCAGGCTCGAGTTAAATCCGATTTTCTACCTCACAGTTTAGAATATTCAGACATGTTCCAAGAAAGTCAAGAAACTAGACCACCACTTTACGCTGATGAAGGGACCGCCAGACCCTGGAGTGCGCTGCACCTGACTCTGAGAGACGCTGAGTGGAAAGGGACCCTTGATGAGACTTCCCAGGTTTGAACCATACTCTTTCTCCAGTGGATTTTAATTTCTCTCGTTCTCCCTACTGTCTTCAGGAGACTGGTCTCCCTCCTAACAGCACCCCAAGGGGGGCACGCCGAGCAAATCTGGTGCTTCCCTAAAACTGTCACCCGCCATCAAAGTCGCACCACCGCCGCATCCCCGTCCGATCAGGGATACAGTGAAATAACCTGAAGTCCTGCTGGGATTAAACACTGCGCTGCAAAGATGCCCCCGCCACCTCCCGGCGTCCCAAGCCCGGCTCACCGGCATGGGACACGGGCACGGTGAGGTTTCCGTGGCGCTCCTCGTTGTAGATCACCACTGCCGAAGCATTCCTCCGCGCCGCCACCAACACCTTGTCCTTGACGGTGCAGCCCCCTCGCGCCATCAGGGCGACCCAGGACGCGGCCCCCAGGCCCCCGGGCCGGGGCACAACGAAGCGCGTGTCAGGTGCGCAACCCTCAGGGTCACCGTCTACCGAGCGCGGGACGCCCACCAGGCCTAGCGCGCCCTCCTTGGGTGAGCTGTCGCCAAAGCGGCCACTCTCGGAGACGCTACACATGGTCCGGTTCGTCTGCTTGTCCACGTACTCGATGCTCACCACGGCCGAGTACCAGATGAGAGCCCGACCCCGGGCCCGGGTAGCACACAAGGCCAGCGCCAGCAGCGCCAGCGCGCCGCGGCCCTCGTAGCCACCGTCTGGCCGCCGCGTCATGGCCTCACCACCCGCTTGGCGAGGAGCGGGCCAGGCTGGGGGGCCGGACGACTTCCAGAAGGAAATCAAGGGTCGGAGGAGGCTGAGGAGCACTGGGGAGATGACGTTCCCAGCCGAGCCCGAGAAGACGGAAGCCAGACGACGAGCTGGACTGCTGCGCAAGCGCACCTAGCGGAGCGGAGGGGGCGGAGCAATGTGGAAGGCGAGGCCGCTCGCCTCATCCTTTACTCCCCACCGCACCCCGGTGAGTTGTGCTTGAGCTGAATCCTCCCTTGTCCCTCTAAGAGTCTAGTCACTTGCAGTTGCCGGGTCAGTTGCAGTTGCTGAGATCCCGGAGACCCCGCGGATGGAGAAGCTGCTGCGTATAGTCCACGCGATGGCTTGCGCTATGCCCGCCCCGTAGGTAGTGGGCGACCTCGGCCAAGAGGACCTCTGGCGTCCCGGAAGCCAGAGGAAGTGACTGTCAGAGAAACAGGAAGCTTCCTCGCCAGGTGTGAGAGCGAGATTGTGTCAAATCACTCAACAGATGTTTATGAAGAATTTACTGTGGCAAAGAACTTGCTTGTCTAAAACATTTAAAAATCCAATTAAAAAATCCTAAACTACACACATTTTCCAAATTCTTGTTATCAATTTTGTAATGCTAATTGATTCTTGTGGCTTTTCTCAAGTATTATACTCACAAGAACCCTCTTTATTATGTATTTTATATATAATCTGTAGGTTTGGAATAAGTGCATCAAACGAATTGTACAGTAATAAATAAATAAATAAATAAGTAAATAATTTGTTTGGAAATAAACCTGCCCTGGGTACAAAACCTTACTGCTGCAGGAAAACAAGTTAAAACCTCTGACTCATCTTCCCAGAGGTGGATTAAGGTTGGTTGAGGCCCCAGGGCACAGAAGAAAATATTGGGCCCCTTTAAAAAAAGAGAGAGAGACAGGGAAAATAAAAATACACGCCTTCAGAAGTCGGGGCTCAGGGCACACGCCTGGTGCACCTGCTGTTAAATCCACCTCTGCATCTTCCTTCTTTGTACAAGGATCTCTAATGGTTGGAGGTAGGTTGTTGCCACTCACACCAGGTGTTTTTGTTGGGCCTTACACTCTTTTATATTTACTGTTTGTTACCAATTTTTTGTGGACTTCATTTTATCTTATTTTTATTTTTTAACAGACAAATCATTTTTTTATTAAATATTTTTATTGGACTGCATTTTAAAACTGTGCTCCAAAATGTAGTCTGGCCCAAAACCATAAGTTCTCCTTGAAGTTGGAATCGCCTCTCACTTTCCCATGAAGAAACTAGTTTTAAAAGACTGAAAGGATCCCAAGCCTAGAATAAGATATTAAGGAACGAGAGGCCTGGCCCTGAGTGGGTCTGCCTAGGGCCAGCCGGTAGTTTTCAACTTTGTGTAGGAAAGGTTTCAGAACAGGAGTCCAGGAGACTATGAAGGTATGTTTATTAAAGCTGGGGACAGTAAAACAAGGAAGGGCATAGCATAGAAGAACCAACAGGAGAGCCCAGGCTCACTGGGAAGTCAGAGAAAAGGGGGACTTGGGGGCAGGTTTGCTGGATTAGCTTGGGACAAGCTACTGCTGCCTATTTCTCCCCTGGCTGCAAGAATCTGGGGTCCCTTGGAGTTCAGGAGATTTGTGGCTGTTGGGGAAGAAGAGAGGGAAGGAAATGACCTGGTCTGCTCCCCAGAGGGAAGAGCACAATTGTACTGAGTCCTTTAGGCTTTTATCTCTCTCTCTCTTATAGGCAGGAATCTTAAGGGAGGCCTCAGGTGAGGGTTTCAGTAAAATATTCATCAGTTCTCCAGGTGAGCTCTTTCAGTTCATGGTCTTCACTGACTGGTCACTGCCAGGGCAGGGGGTCATTGGTCCTTACGGTTGGTCCTGGTGTCACCCACTTGGTTTTGCTGCTTTTCTGGGCCTGGAGCTGAAATACAACTAAGGCCTAGATATTATCTCTTGGGAGGTGATGTTCTGTATCTGGCTGTAAATGGCTCGGCCAATTTGTTCAGCTATCTGCCTCAGTTTCCTTATTCCACTTGCCAAGGAATTTTTCCAGTTTCTTTCTATCCTGTCTCAAAGCAAGATAAAGTATGTGGTCGCTGTAGAGGGAATCAAGGCTGAGATACCAAAGATGAAATGCCATTTGCCCTGACTAATGCTGGAGATGTTGAGACGCCATTTGCCCTGACTAATGCTGTAAATGCTTCTCTCCTGTCTCTGTAAACCCCTTCGTGCCAAATCTATAGCACGCCTCTCAGGACCCTTCTCAGACCTGTACCACGCCTCCCAAGACCCTCCCCATTTGGCCCAACATAAAAGGAGTGCGGGGCTATTGTTCTGGGCCCAGGCTTTGAGAGGGTACTCCACTGGGCCCGCATGCGTAAATAAACTTTCCCTTCGTTACTCCCGGTGCCGTGTGAGTCTTTCCCGGTTTTGCTTTCTGCAACAGTCGCCACAGGCTATGGGCAGGTCCTAGGACCCCCACATTGTATTCCAGCAAAGTAAACATTTGTAGTTCCCAGAACAAGCCTTGCAGTTTCATGGTATGTTTTACAATTTTTTTTTACTATTTCTTGAAATCCTGCTCCTTGCTCTTGTCCTGGAAAACACCAACTTAGTCTTTGAGTTTTAACTTGAAAAGTTATTCTTCATATTCTTCAGTGAGACCTTCTCTGGTTGCCAAAGGCAAACTTAGGTTCTCCTCCTATTTTCCATGTTGCTTGTGTATGTTATGCTTAAACACTAATGTTGTATCACCAATACTGCTTTCCAATAATTTTTAGCCTTTTTATAATACTGAGTATCCTGAGGGCCAAGATTGCACGTTTGCTGTTTTAATGAGTCTTACTCAGCTAGCAGGGCATCATGTGTCTAATCAATGTGTCTAAAAAGAGCAAAATATCTCTTGAATGTTTCAGAGTCAAGGACTGATGATTGTTGACTTGTAGCTCAGTGAAGTCCTACAGGCTAATAGGAACAGGTCTTACAGCTGTTGAGCCCCAAGGCCTACCTCAGCTTCTTGGTTTTTATTTTCCATTATCAACTCCAGGCTTCAGTTGGTTCACCACTGATCCAAAGCTGCCACCACTGACTCAAACCTGTAGGGTTTTCATCTCCTACATTAGTTGCCAAGTGCCAGTCACTGTCTTCCCTACTGTCCCAGAAAAAAAGCTGACAGGCGCCACTCCACCACTCTTTACCCAGGAGGAGAGGTGGTGGGGTAAGGCAGGAGGGGTTATCTTTTCTTTCAATAGTTTGTTTTTTTTAAAGATTTTATTTATTTGTTTTTACACAGAGGGGAAGGGAGCGAGAAAGAGAGGGTGAGAAACATCAGTGCGTGGTTGCCTCTCATGTGTCCCCTACTGGGGACCTGGCCAGCAGCCCAGGCATGTGCCTTGATTGTGAATGGAGCCAGCAACCTTTTGGTTCCCAGGCCAGTGCTCTATCCACTGAGCCACACCAGCCAGGGCTCTTTCAATAGTTTTATTATGGAAAATTACAACTGTTTCCAAAAGTAGGGAGGCTAGTATAATAAAGCCCTATGTGCCTATAACAGATTCAACACTGATCAACTCAAGGCTAATTTCATTTTTAGCATACACCCAGTGACTTCCACATGCCTCTATTGGATTATTTTGAAGGAAATCCCAGACATTGAGGGGAAGCAGGACTTGCCACTCCAAAATATGCCTTTTTAGGAAATTGATTATTTCAAGCTGGTTATTTTTAAAAAACAAAAGAATCAGAAAGAAACTTTGACCCTCTCCCATTTCCTACCTAAAGGAATTCTGATAGAAAAACCTGCTTCAGGAAAAGAACCTTAGCATATTCTCCTTAGCATGTAAGAATTAATTACGTGTAGCAGGCAGGGAAGATCCAAGCAAGCCTTTTGTTAGAAGCCTCTGTGTCACATTGTTTCTGGGTGGTCTGGCAAGAATTTGTTTGCCCTTTTTCAATTACCTGTGAATTACCTACTAAGCCTTTGAAATCCCAGACCCATGCTTTGCTCTCTTTTGTCCAGAATGACATATAAATCTCAACTGCTGAATGGGTCCTGGGTTCCATATTCTTTTTTCTTTTTTTATTTTAAAATTATTTTATTGTTTTTTTACCAGAGAAATTTATTAGAAAAACTATTTACTTGTTTGTTTGTTTGTTTGTTTATATTTTATTGATGTTCTATTACAGTTGTCACAGTTTTCCCCCTTTGCTCTCCCCTGCCCCATCCCCTGCCCCACGGTCCATGGATCATTTATACTTGTTCTTTAACTAGGCCCTCCCCCTTCTTTCTTCACTTAACCCCTGCCCCCTCCCTCTGGTCCCTATCATTCTGCTCCTTGTCTCCATGCCTCTGGTTCTATTTTGCTCCTTTGTTTGCTTTGTTGATTATGTTCCATTTATAAGAGAGATCATATGGTATTTGTCTTTTGCCTCCTGGTTTATTTCATTTAGCATAATATCTCCAGTTCCATCCATGCTGTCCCAGAGATATCAGTTCCTTCTTTCTTTCTGTTGTGTAGTGTTCTACTGTGTAAATGTACTACCATTTTTTGATCCACTCATATACTGATGGGCACTTAGGCTGTTTCCAGCACTAGGCTATTACGAATAACGCTACTACGAACATAGGAGTGCGTAGATAGTTTTGAATTGGTGCCTCAGGATTCTTAGGGTATAATCCCAGCAGTGGAATCACTGGATCAAAAGGCAGTTCCATCTTTAGTTTTCTGAGGAAATTCCATACTGTTTTCCACAGGGGCTGCACCAGTCTGCATTCCCAGCAACAGTGCGCTAGGATACCCTTTCCTCTACATTCTTACCAGCACTTGTTGTTTGTTGACTTGTTTCTGATGGCCATTCTGACTGGTGTGAGGTACTATCTTATTGTAGTTTCAATTTGCATCTCTCTGATGGCTAGTGATGCTGAGCATCCTTTCATATGTCTATGGGCCCTCTGTCTGTCCTCTTTGGATAAGTGTCTTTTCAGGTTCTTTGCCCATTTTTTATTTGGATTGTTTGTCTTCGTGGTATGAAGTTGTGTAAGTTCTTCATATCTTTTAGATATCAAACCCTTATCCAAGGTATTGGCAAATATGTTTTCCCATACGGTTGCTTGCCTTTTCATTTTGCTGATTTCTTTTTTTTTCAGCTGTGCAGAAGCTTTCTAGTTTGATGTAATCTCATTTTTTTATTCTTTCTTTTATTTCCCTTGCCCTAGGGGATGTATCAGTGAAAATATTGCTGTATGGAATATGTGAAATTTTCCTGCCTTTGTTTTTCTCTAGGACATTTATGGTGTTGGAGTTTATATTTAAGCTGTTTATCCATTTTGAGTTTATTTCAGAACTCAAAAGTTGCTGGTCTAGTTTCATTTTTTTGCATGAACCATTCCAGATGGTCTAGTTGGTGGTCTAGTTGGTGGTCGAGTTGGTGGTCTAGTTTCATTTTTTTGCATGTACCATTCCAGATCTCCCAGCACCATTTGTTGAAGAGGCTATTTTTATTCCATTTTATGTTTCTGCCCCCTTTGTCAAATATTAATTGACCATAGAGACATGGATTTATTTCTAGGCTTTCTATTCTATTCCATTGATTTATATGTCTTGTTCTTATGCCAGTACTAGAGTGTTTTGATTACAGTGACCTTGTAATATAGTTTGATATCAGGTATTACGATCCCTCCTACTTTGTTATTCTTTCTCAAAATTGCTGAGACTATTTGGGGTCTTTTTTTTCCATATAAATTTTTGAAATATTTGTTTAAATCTGTGAAATATGCCATTGGTAATTTAATAGAGACTGTGTCGAATCTATACATTGCTTTGGGTATTATCAACATTTTAATGATGTTGATTCTTCCAAGTCATGATCATGGTATATGCTTCTATTTATTTGTATCTCCCCTAATTTTTTTCTTTGGCATTCTGTAGTTTTCCGGGTAGATGTCTTTGGCCTCCTCGGTTAAGTTTATTCCTAGGTACTTTATTTTTGTTGTTGCTATATTAAATGGGATTTTTTTCCTAGTTTCTACTTCTTATATTTCATTGTTGGTGTATAAGAATGCCTTCAATTTCAGAATATTGACTTTGTATTCTGCTATTTTGTCAAACTCACTTATTAGACCAAATAGTTTTTTAGTGGTATTCATAGGATTTTCGGTATACACTATCATGTTGTCTGCAAATATTGACAGTTTTACTTCCTCCTTTCCCATTTGGATGCCTTTATTTATTTTTCTTGTCTGATTGCTGTGGCTAGAACTTCCATATGTTGAATAAAAGTGATGAAAGTGGACACCCTTGTCTTTTTCCTGATCTTAGTAGGAAAGATTTTAGTTTTTCCCCATTGAGTATGATGTTGGTTGTAGGTTTCTCATATATGACCTTTATTATGTTGAGGTATGCTCCCTCTACTCCCATTTTGCTGACTGTTTTTATCATAACAGCTTCATAGTGTGAAGCTAGGAACATCCCTTGGCAAGCAGAATAGGGAAACTGAGACAGATAGCTAGCTGAACACAATGGCGGAGCAATTTACAACTAGGTGCAGATGGTCACCAGGGCAGAAGGCCTTGTGGGGCAAAACTGGGAAAACAAGGACCTCACCCCCATGGCAACCTCCTCTCCCCTAACTTTTCCTCCCTGGAGATAACTTCTAGCCATCAGTTGTATTTCAGCTCCAGGTCCAGAAAAGCAGCAAAACCAGTTGGAGGATGCCAGAACCAACCGCAATAACTAATGACTCCCTGCTCTGCCAGTGGCCAATCAGAGGAGACCATGACCCTAAAAGGGTACGCCTGGAGAAGTGAAATCCTCCCCAGAGACCTCCCCTAAGATTCCTGCCTTCAAGAAAGAGAGAAAAAAAGGCCTCAAGACAAAGGATGCTGCAAGTGTGCTCTCCCTCTGTGGAGCAGCCCACGCCATTTCCTTTTCCTTCTCCCCACCCCTCATTCTTTCCCCACAGGCAAACATCTCCTAAACTCTAAGGCAATGGTCAGCTGGCAACTGGCCTAAGGTTGATCCCCTTAACTTGTCAGCAAGGGTCCCTTTTCTCTGACTTCCCAGGGAGCTAAGGCATCCCAGCCAGGGCTCTCCTATTGCTTCCTCTATGCTAAGCCCATCCTTGTTTCACTGTCCCCAGCTTTAATAAATGTATCCTCATAGTCACCTGGACTCATGTGGTGAAATCCTTCCTACATGAAGTAAAGAACCCACACACTACAGCTGGCCCTAGGCAAATCCACTCAGGGCCAGGTCCCTTGTAACAGGGTTCAGAACTCGGGGTGCCTGAGGATCTAGTAAAAACCCCCACTGACCTGGCTGTGGGGATAGAGAAGTGGAGGGTGGCCATTGAGAGTTACTCTACACTACTATGGCAACTTGTCTAGCTTGATAATTAGTTAAAAGACTGTGGCAGCTGCCTCAGGCAAGGGACTTTCTTAATGTATCTTGGCTTGTGACTTAGCCTGGCAGCTTACAGTGCATGTGTTAAGCCTCGAGACAGTTTAACACAGCACTGGCAGAAGCAGGGAACGGTTCCCCTGTGTCATGGGGAGACACCTGCCTGGCCTGGGAATGGCAGCTGAATGAATGTAAGATACTGGAGGGCTGGCAAGGTGTAACTCATTGTGGGCGGAATGAAAAATGGGATTGTGCCAGGAGCTCTGGGCTGGGATTTAAATTAGGCAGGCAACAATTCTCTCTCTTGGCCATGTGGGTTGAAAGGGTGCAGAAGGACCTCCACTGGCCCACTATGAGGAGGTGCCATGCAGTGTTGGATTAAGAACTAGAGAACACAGTGACATGGCTGATGGTGCTGGGAACTGTGGAGCATAGATTAATGGGAGATGCTTGAGATGCTGAGCTTTGATGGGGAATGATGAGCTGTGGACTTCTGTTGGTTTTTTTTCCCCCTGAAACATGGTACCTCTGACTGGCATGCTCTGAAAACTGACCTGATTTGGCAAGAGGGGGACAGGGAGGTGTGTGTGTGTGTGTCTGTGTGTGTGTGTGTGTGTGTGTGTGTGTGTGTATTTTAAATGGAGTAGGACTTAATTGCAGAATTCTGCCATTATTCTAAATCTATATAACTTTTAAATAAACAGTTCCTTTCCTTTTTACCAAACTCTGGCATTGGGAGTCTTGGGGGCAGGCAATTAGGCCCACACATCTGTTTCAGAATTGCATAGGCTGGGATTCTGTAACACTCCGTCCTGTATAATTTTCCACATTCTGTATTTGACTGACTATATTGGCTGATGACAATTTAGCATATTTCTCTGTCCCCTGTATTTTCTGTGAACTGATAGTTAGTTTTCCTGTAAACTGTGCTCCAGCTTAGATTTAGGGGCTAGAACACTTCATAGGTGGTGCTGGGCACTCCTGTCTAGGAGCACATCAAGTTGGCGTGTCCTTTTGTTTTGTAATCTTAGTAGCTATTAATGGTCATTACCTAAATCTATTAATTTATTAGGGGTTTACAAAGTAGTGATATTCTAATTCTGTCATTCCTTCTTCATTTAGGGCCTGGAATACTTCTGAAAAAGAAACTACTGCACAACAAATAGGGGTTACCCTGAGGCACCATGTGTATAGAAGAGCAAGGTCAATGTTTAGGTCAATGACTTCTTTTATTTATCAGTTTTCAGAATAATGAATCCCTAACTCCTTCCAAAGATTCAATTCCTTGCTGTGAAGCCCAAATTCTCCCATTGATGGACTTCTTATATATCTTCCTTGCTTTCCAAAGTCAGCTGAGCACCAGCTATTTCTCTAGGGAGCTGTTTTTTTGTTTTGTTTTATTTTGTTTCTTTTAGAAAATGCTTTTTTAAGCGACTACAATCTGTCCCCTGGCTTGGTAAAAAAAATTATATAAATAATATATGCTCATTGTAAAAGAAAGAAGATCAAAAGATGTAGGTAAATTGAAAAAAGTTTAAAATATCATAATTATACCAGAAAAGCATTGTCAAATTTTGATAAACCACATTCTAAGTCTTTTTTCTATGACCTTATAAATGTTTTTTAAAATGATAAAATACAATGTGTATTGTTTGTTCATTTGCCTTTTAAAAAGTCAGCAAAGTCTCGTGAACATTTTTTTCTATACCATAAGTGCACTTCTCCAAGATCATTTAAATGGCTACATGGTATTTAATCATTCAAAAGCACACTGCTTTTTTTTTTTCTTTTTCTAAAATCCTCATAATAGAGAGAAAGAGTGACCAGGGATTGAACTTGCAACCTAAGCAACCTGGGTATGTGCCCTGACAGGGGATCGAACCCCCAAACTTTTGGTGTATGGGATGATGCTCCAACCAACTAAACCACTCGGCCAGGGCGAAAGTATAACTGTTCTTATAATCAATTCCTGTTTTAGGACACAGAAGTTGTTTCTTATTTTCTCGTAGTATAAATAAAAACAGAAAATTTCACAAATTTTTTCACAAATATTATTAATTTATAATACTAATCAATGAAAATTTGTATACTCATTTAATTCTTCCCCCATAGAATCAGTCGCTAAAACTGAAATTGCTTGATTTAAGAATGGACACATTCTTAGGTCAAGCAATTTCATTTAAAAAAAATTCTTTTTAATATAATATATTCTCATGATTAAAAGTCCCAAGGATACAAATATAGTATACTCTTGGCAACTCTTGCTCCAGCTACCTCACACTAAGGCAACTAATGTTATTAGTTTCTTGTAGATTGTTTCGGTGTAATTAATTTTATAATTATACAAGTTAATTTATATATTTACTTTTCATTCCTCGTTTTTAAAAACAAATGGTAGAATATTATAAGCTGTTTCATACTATGCATTTTTCACTTGTTTGTTTGTTAAAGATCTTTGCAGAATGGCTCATGAAAAGCACCCTTTTTTAGATTATATAGTATCTAATATGAATGTTCCATCATCTATTTAACCAGTCCTCAACTAATGAACATTTAGGTTATTATCAATCTTTTGCCATTAACAATAATTTTGCAATAAATAACCTTGCATGTATGCCCATGTACACATTTATCTATAGAATAGATTTTTAGAAGTAGAATTGGTGGATACAAAGGTTAGTGTATTTGTAATTTTGGTAGGTAGTGCCAAAATGCTCCCTGCTCAGAGGTTTACCAAATTCCATTCCACTATGGGCATCTGTCGGAGAGTACCAATGTAACACGTTAGCAAACTTTTAGATATTTGCCAATCTGACTGGCAAACAATATCAATGTTTTTTTAACTTTGGACGTGCATGTTTTTATTGCCTTTTATTCAAATTGATCCCGAGTCCCTTTTTATTTTGCTGTTCAACATTACTGGGAACCAGATGAATAATTTTTAAAAAGTAACTAATATGGGAAAGTTCTGTTATTTTGTTACCAGTTCTTGATAATTGTTAAATGAGTGGTTCTCAACTTGGCTGCTCCTCAGAATCTCCTGGGGTGTTTTTAAAAACAGCAAGGCCAAACCATTGTGTGTGATGCTAAAATGGTGGATGTGTGACTTTATGCATTTGTCAAAACCACAGAACTGTACAACACAGAGTGAACCCTAATGTAAACTATGGACTTTAGTTAATAATAAACTACCAATATTTATCAATTCATGATTGTTCAGCAGTTGTAACAAATATACCACACCAATGCAAGATATTAATAGGAGGGGAGACTGTGAGGGGTGGGAATGAGTGAGGGAGTACATGGGAACCCTTTGAACTTTCTGTTCATTTTTTCTGTAAACATAAACTTTCTCTAAGAAATAAAGTCTATTGATTAAAAACAAAAACCAGAACAACCCAAGGCCTACTTCTCCTAGAGATTCTGATAAGAGGCCTGGAATGGATCCAGGACTACATAGTCTTTAAAAGGATCTCAGGTATTGCAAATTTGCACCCAGGGTTGAGCTACTGTGTTATTATGGTCATTGGAGCCTCAATAGGCTTTTTACCCTCACCCCACCCCAGACTAGTTAAATCAGACTTTCTGGAGGTATGACCTATGCATTCCAAGTTTACAAAAAGTTCCCTCGATGACTGCTAGGTGCAGTAAGTCCTAGTATGACACAGATGGATAATAGTTCAGCCCTGTTCTGAGCCCAGAGGAACTTTGAGGTGCCACCTAGGAATCTTCCTTCTTGCAAGCACATCTGATCAAACAAGCAATGGCGGGTAGCCACAGTTAGTTGTAGTGGCTCCCAAAGGGTGGTTTCTGGGCCAGTATTATTATCACCTGGGAATTTATTAGAAATGCAAATTTTAGGGCTCTACCCTAGACCTGCTGAATCCCTAGTTTAATTAGGGAGGAGGGTGAGGGAGGAAGGCCTAGCAGTCTGTGTTTTCAAAAGCCTTCCAGGTGATTCTGAGGCACACTTCTATTTGAGAACCACTAATCCAATCTAAACACAATTTCTCCTGGTACCTGGATTTTGACCTTGCCTCTTGAGAAATGATAAACAGTAGCTTTATGCTTATATATGACTTACTTTGCAAGAGCCTTCATGTTATCTATAATACAGTATTATTTTTAATAGAGTTCTGACTTTCAAAGTTGTAAGAAGCACATATATTTAAATATGTAATATACTAAATTTTATTTTATTCACATCAGAGATTTTAATTGCGCAACCAAGATGGTCTTTTCTCCCCACCCCCCTTTTTTTGTTCTCTTTTGCCTGCGTCTGGATAAAATTTTTTTCACCTTTACACATATTGTTTTTGTTTAAGCTTTATTGTTTTTTCCATTACCATTTAGTCCCTTACACCCCCTCTCCCCAGAAATCACCACACTGTTGTCCATGTCCATGAGTCCTTTTTCCTCAGTCCCTCCACCACCTAGCCTCCCCCTCCAGCTTTCATCCTGCCCTCTCTCTACAAATATTCTAAGTTTTTCAAAATGGTATTAGTTAAAAAAGTTATAATTCTGTGTTAGACCTATTCAAAGAGTAGGAGATAGGAGGAAAGGGGGAAGGGAGGGAGAGGGAGGGAGAGGGAGAAAAAGTGAGAGGGGGGGAGAGTGGGAGGGAGGGTGAGAGGGGGAAAGAGAGAGAACAGGGGAAAGAGAGAGCAGGGAAAAGGGCTCCATAGCAAGGGCCATTCTGGGTCCTTCATCCTGAGGACTTTTATCTGGAGTCTCAGGGGAGGATCGCAATAGAATATGCATCAGTTTTCCAGGTGCGCCCCCTTGTGGTCTCCACTTATGGTTTGGCACCCGGGGATCATTAGTCGATGCAGCTGGTCCTGATGTACGCCATGGAGTCACTAAGGTATTGCTGCTTTTCTGGGCCTGGAGCTGAAACACAGCTGAAACCTAGATATCATCTTCCAGGCATTAATGCTTAAGGGCATGGTCATACAAGGCCTTGTGGTTGTGCCCATTGCTAGGCACCCAGGGCTGTCTGCCCTGGTGACCCTCTGCACTTGGCCCAGTGTTCCTGCTCTGCTCATGCATATCTGCCGACTATACTACCTGTTAGTCACGTTGAAGATTTTCTTTATAGTGTGCAAAAAATCCCTAATAAATACCTAAGCAGGCGACACTGATATAAGACCGAAAGTCAGATAACTTTCATCTAACTTTCAGCATTTTAAACCCAAATTAAAGAATTTTATATTTATTGAAATAGTGCTTTGTCTCATTTATTGACCTTATATTACATGTAGTGGGAAAGAATCTGTATCCAATTTTACAATTTCGAGTGTGCAAGAGTCCTCCAGTTCTTTGCTTTTGGGGGGGGTGGTGTTTTTTGTTTTTGTTTTATAATAAAAATAAATCAGATTGTGGGCTCTGTCCCATGATGGGTGTGTCAGTCAGCACTGGGACCCTCAGAATGTGGTAGACTCCAGTGGGGTCCAGAATCCAGGGCAAAGGCTGGGGAGGTGCTCCCATTGTGAACACATTGGCCCCTGGCTGTCAAGGCCCCTGGCGGTGCCTTGCAGACCCTTTATACATTGCTTCCCTGCCTGTCATGAGGGGCAGGAAGAGGCTGTGCGGAAGTGAAAGCCCTAAGACATCCTCACCTCAGATCTCAGCAGCCCCTCCTTTGCCGCCCTGGAGCCTTGCCTGTCTTTGGGACTGGCTCCCTCTCTTCCTCCTTTTCCCCACAGATGCACTGCTCACCGCTCTGACCCTTGAATCCTCCTCTAACCCAGGGCCTTTCACACTTTAATGTGGGTCTGGGTCTCACTGCTTAAGAGCTTATTAAAAGAGTTTCCTGGGTTTCACTCTCACAGATTCTGACTCTGGAGTCTGGGTGGGGCACATGAATTCACATTTCTAACATGCTGTCATGTTCCTCTTTCTGTAACACTGGCTAGGATTCCTTCAAAGGGTAGAAACACCTTAGAACAGCTGCTGTTGTCCACTCTTCAAAACTTCCCAAGGCAAAGACACATGAAACTGTGCACCATCTTGAATAGGGAATGGTGTGGGGCCCTGTGGGCAGAGAAAGAACAAACAAATTAGTATTTCATAATAAATGTTACCAATTCGAAATGATGAAATTAGGTTCTGCTGCTGAAACATCACTTACCTGATTTGTATGTAAATAAGTGCATATCAGAATTCTGTTAAGTTTGAGAAAAAAAAGGACATTTCTACAGAAGCTTAAAACCCCTTATCTTGGACCAAGGACCTTCATGATAGCAGGGACTGTGGCTTTTAGATTTGCAAACCCAGATATGGGTCCATTCAATGATGAATGAATGAATGA